>CM065811.1:5377500-5662500 GCA_033398695.1 Orobanche coerulescens | reverse complement strand
CCCTTTATGGGGGAAATACGTTTCATGTATTTCAGGTTCCAGGAGAGCGGACGGTAGTGCAGTCGGCATGAAGATGATGGGCAAGTGTGATACCGTGTCTTGTCTCCGGTTATCTCTTTTGGTTTCCTCCATTCGGTGTTGTTGTCTTGGAATGGATTTTAAATACTCGAGTATTGTATTTCGCTTCTTGATGTTCCGGCCTGTGTTGCCGAGGTATTGATTTGTGCAGTGATGTATATGGTTTCATTGGTTATGGTTTTGAATACCATTTGTATCGTCTTTCTTTCTATTGTATGTAGACCTTATCGGTCAAGTTTATAGTTCCGCGTATGTTTAGCCTTGTGGGTCCCACGGCGGGGCTCACGGCGCTGTAATATACCCTGAATAACTTGGGGGTGTTACAGAATATGGTATCAGAGCTTAGGTTTATGGATACCTAGGCTGTCGGTCTTTTGGGTCGATTGAGTCGTCATTTGCCCACAGTATCACTACTCTGCCATCATCACAGTGCGACCGGTACATGTAAGTCCTCTCCTCTTCTTGTATTATCTTGACCGTTTCGTTTTTAGCTTGGTATCCTTTGGAATGGGTCACTTCGAGAAGGTGCGATTTGGATTATACTTCCGCACGTGTGTGCCCTTTAGAATGTTTTATGTAAGGAGAAGAAGTCGTGACTGTGGTTACGGACGTGAACCCTTCCTTGAGATTTTGTCAAATTGCTAATTTCGATATTAGCGTGTATCGGTTTTGTGTTGAGACTTTGTTTGGGAGTCGCATGCTAGTACCATGGGAGATCATCGACTTCACAGACCTGTAAGTATGTTGTTTGGATTATTCGATGATTCTTGGTTATCTTGGTGATTTTGGATTTATATGTTGGATAATTGGGCTTGAGGATGATGTGAACGTATGACAATATTGCTGAATGCGTATATGTATTCATTGTGCCGTATGATCGTTTGGTATGTCGAGATGTTGGTAGAGAATAGCGGAAAATGGCTAAGTACAGCTACGTTAGCGCACGCTACAAGGTATGCCTAGCGCGCGCTAAGATATATACTTAGCGTACGCTACGGTGCATACTTAGCGCACGCTAAGAGATTCGGTTACGTACGCTAAGGAGGACACCTAACGTACGTAACGACGGGCCGGGTTAGTTTCGGAAGGTGGCCGCTGTGCAGGCCTGTGTTGATTTTTATATTCATTAGCGCACGCTAACGCATGTTGGTTAGCGCACGCTAACACCAGATCGCCAATAATGGAACCTTAGCTTTGCGGGTGGACCCGCCATGTTCGATGCGTGTCCAGATAAGGTCAACGAGTGCTTGTCGTGTAGAGTTAGCGCACGTTAAAACCGTATGATTAGCGCACGCTAATTCCATATCGGTCAAAGGAATCCCGATAATCGCGGATGCTTTCGGCATGTGGGGGCACGATACTGTAGCAAGTCAACGACGATTAGCGCGCGTTAAGGTCGAAGAATAGCGCACGCTACTGAGCATTTCACTGTATCAAGTCAACGCCTGTTAGCGTACGCTAATGTATGGGCATTACGTACGTTAGATGAATTTCGAAGCAATGTAGTAGCTTCTGGACTGCCCGATAACGCACGCTATCAGGGAAGGATAGCGCACGCTAGTCATGTAGCGCAGGCTAAATATAAGGTCTAGCGCGCGCTAGTGATGTTTTATAGAGAGGATAGACGAGTACTGAGAGGCATTTTGTCCATTCCCCTTCCTTCAGTTAATAGAGAGAACCTTGGGAAGTACTTGAAGTTCCTAAACACTGAGAGATGATTCTCTCAAACAAGATTGAGATGGAGAGCTCGGATTTAAGTATTGTTCATGAAGTTTTTGATGATTCTTGGAATGGAGTTCAAATTATTCTTCTTCGTGGTTCGTCCATACATGGTAGTCCTCGTATCCCTTGATAGTGGTTCATTTCTTTAAGGATTACTACTTGGGAGGGAGCATGTTGGGAATCGTGTATTTTTATGTTCGTCTTATTTCAATGAAAATGCATAAATTGGACTGTACTTTTATCCGCTGCGTGAGTATTTTGAAATGGCTTTTGGTATTTTGTCAACTGAATTTTTATTTTGTAAAACCGATTACCTAAACTGAGTCTTTGGCATTTTGGCCTTGATCATTTTGACGGTATTTGTAAAATGATTTTTCTTAATAAAAAAAAAAGAATATATTACCGTCATCGGTCTTTTTAACATTTTTGGAATGATGTGGAAAAATTGTGCTTAGCCTGGTAAATCCTTGTGAGTAGGGTTTACGGCGTGTAATATTCCCAGGAGGATCTGGGGTGTTATAATTGTGGTATCATGTGATAATGTTATACGAGATTTATGGGAATTGTAATAAGAGATTTCGGATGTTGATATGATTATTGAGACCTTCATATGGTGATGACAGTATTGTTGCGACTCTTAAGGTTGTATGACTGGCATGACGAAGAAATGGTAACATGGAGATATATACCTCGGATATGTTGTTCTGAACGTGATTTCGGATATTTCATGTTCTTGAAGAACTCTTGAATTATACGAGGTGATGAAAATTTTTAAGAAGTGTTGATGTTTTGAAAATGAATATAGAATATTCATATATAGAGCTAAACTATGTGTTGGAAATAATATTCGTATAGGAATACGAATGTGATTATGAGTTTGATGAGACTATTATTCATCTCTGAATTTGGAAGCCCATACGTATGGAGCAAATATTCAAATCGAATGATTGGATTGTTTGATAACCTTTTTAATATGATTATCTATTGTTTTGAACCAGTCGGATGATTCGAATTGATGACGGTCATAAGTAAAATTTAACGATGGATTTACGAGAAGGGAACCTTGTCAATTCGTATTTAAGAATTGAGTTTGGAACCGATAATATTTAGACCCTTATTATTGGTCCGAATTGATTGCTGATATGATCATCGGATTTCGGCTCGTATTGTGGACATGGATTCGTGAGGGTCTGAGTTGGACAGTTCAGACTGTGATGGGTCGAGATATGGTGAAACGGTTAAGTTTATGGTTTGGTGGTATTGATATTGGTCGTCATCGAACCTGTTGATTATTAATCCTTCGTTTTACAATAAGATATGATGTTTGATCGTGAATTATGACTGTTGTGTTGCGGTTAAGGTTGAAGGGTTCGTAGATTAACTTGGTCGAGACTGAGGAATTCGTAAGACGAATCAACTGAATTGGTAACAGTTCGTGGCATTGATATCGAGGCAAGTTTTATACTTGTACTGGTCAATGAGATTAATGTTATCATGTATGTGTATGAGTGTGTGTATCATTTCGAGACTTGGTCTTTTTATGATTTTGTTGACATCAGGGGATCGTTTGATACGACACCCGTCGACAAATCAGGCCAAATTTTATTGTTGTTCGTATACGGCCGATTGAAGGCATTGATGTATTCGAATTTCATCTTCATTATCGGTAACTGATTTAAGTGTGCCGAGACATCTGTTGTACCGTTGTTATCGAGTTACCGTTCTAAGGTAACCGAAGTATTGAATTGGGACTGTCGAAGATAATTCCCATCCGTTGTATAATTGTTATCGATTGGCCATTCTACGGTAATCGAAGTATTGAATTGGGATTATCAACGATAATTCTCATCCGTTAAATTGTTATTGTCGTGTTGGCCGACTCAAGGCAGCACACTATTATTCTTGTGAACTCGGTAATTTTGTAATCGTTGAGGATTGAGGATTCCCGAATTGTTGTGTTGTGATCATTGCTCGTGTTAATCGGTCCTTAGGGATTTTGATCCCAGGATGGTTGTTTTGAATATCGTTGGTCGTGTCGATCTTTCATTATTCGTGTGTCATCGTTCACTTGGTGAATTGTATGATCCGTATGGGTATTTTATCCTTTGAGTTTCGTTGTCATGTTGTATCATGGCATACCTGGAATCATGTCTGCGTGCCGATTGGTTATGTGTAGGATTTTTAGCCAGGCACTCGATGGTCATGCGTGGATGTTTCCGCATTGGACCGTGCACACGAGACGTAGTTCTTGAGGCTAATTAGGTACATTGTCACACGTATATTCTGGATTCCGTATACGGGGTGGACATGTGCACGGACACATTTCCGGATCGGGCGTACTGTGATGTCCCTCTTGAGCTTTATTATTTGATCGTTCGTAGTCCATGTTGTATTGGATATGTCCGACGATTTGCGACTGGTTGTTCATACGCCGAGGGGTATGTCCGACAGTCAGGTTGGTTTCTTTGAGATCTATTTTGTGATGATTCACAGCTTTGGGCTGTTCGGCTTTCAGGTCATTGTGATATATGGGTATTTCCGTTGGAGCCTTCGGGCATTGTGAATTCGTATCTTTTTCGGCATTGGGTTGGTTTACCTTCGGGTAATGTATTGTTGTGTTCTATATTGATGACTCGCCGTTTGGGCGTAAGTTTTCGGTTATTGTGTATCTCGTTGAGTTTTTCCTGGCGGAATATTTCTTCTCCCTACCTGTTTTAAGTTTCGGGACGAAACTTCTTTTAAGGAGGGTAGAATGTAATACCCGTAATTTTGATTCCCGGTAATTTTCTATTTTTGGCGGAAGTCCATTTTGACAACTCGCTTTGGACCGTTTCGTCACCCTGAGAGTGATTAATTCTACACTTTTTGACATCCGAGTTCGTTTCGGTATCGTTTTGTTGAGTTTCGTGCTTTTCAGCGACTTTTCCGCACTTGAGTTCGATTCTTGCCAATCTCGTTCTAAACTGCTGTTTCGAGTTTCCCGTAAGTCCGTTTAAATTTGTTAGAAGTGTTGTGAATTTCGGTTTGGTTATTAGATCGCGTATCGTGATTTTCGGGCGTTTTGGGCCGCTTTGTAATTTACCCAAAGTTATGGGTATTCTATCTGTATTCGTTGTCTCGACTCTTTTATCGGTCGCGTATGATTAATTATTACATTACGCTTTCATTTCGGGTCGTTGATGTTGTCTGCGAACTTTTCGTCGTGTTCGTTCCGCACGCGTTTTAAATCGAGTCGCCGAGCCACAGTGATCGGGCACTCGCGGACGGTCGCGAGTTCGCCGGACGATGGTCGCAGCCGAGCGAGCACGGCGAGAACCGCGTAGCGCACGCTACGGCCGGGACTTCTGCGCGCTTAGCTCGATGTAAGCGCATTGCCGAGTCGGCCGGCCCGCTTCTCGGGCACAGGCGAGAGATTCGAGGTTCTCGACTCGGTCGGGATCGGCAGTAGCGCACGCCATCTTGTCGGTCGTAGCGCACGCTAACCGGCGGTAGCGCACGCCGGCCGACTAGCGAGGTTACAGGTGAGTTTGCTAGTCCGGTGGCTACTTTGGACCAAGTCGGCTAGCGCAGGCTTCCGGCCGTAGCGCACGCTAGCGGGAGTCAGGCCGAGTCATGGTCGGCACGGTCGGTGGTGCCGGGTCATGCGGGCCATGGCCGAGAGTGCTCGGCCGATACTGGCCGATAGCGCACGCTAGG
Source organism: Orobanche coerulescens (assembly GCA_033398695.1). Classification (NCBI taxonomy): domain Eukaryota; kingdom Viridiplantae; phylum Streptophyta; class Magnoliopsida; order Lamiales; family Orobanchaceae; genus Orobanche; species Orobanche coerulescens. The sequence goes on along the minus strand of CM065811.1, from coordinate 5,657,004 downwards.
CCGAGAAGGCTAGCGCACGCTAGTTCCGGCCCAGTATAAAAATGACAGACCAGCGACTTTCTCCGTCATTTTTCATTTCATTTCTCTTCGTTCCGCGGCTGGGGTTTCGGAGGAGACGAAGCCATGTTGTTGAACAACAAATCCACGAAGTTTCTGAGTTTATATCACCGATCAATCGTCCTATAACACCCTTCGATCCAGCGAATCAAGGTTAGATCTTTAGAACCCTACTTTTGGGGAGATTTGGGGATTTTCGTGATTTTGTCCGATTCATTCGATTTTGATGAGTAATTCATGATGAATATGATTAATCTTGTTGGTACTCTTAGTTTCCCTACGGATCCATGGTATATTTCGTGATTTTTACGAAATCGAGAGGGTTTGGTTGTGGTCCGCCCTCGTTGTCGTTTTTATACGAATATACATGAATCGTAGGTGGGTTTCCGGGCGTATTCCAATTCCGTATTCGTTTAGAATCTGTTGTGATGGTATTCTTCGAATCGTTAGGTTCGGTTTCGATGGTTCCTAGCATTCGTCGGTGACTTTCCATTCCGTTCGTTGCGTCGTCGATTATTCAAGGCAAGTATACATTTATGATTGTACGTTCTCGACTTTGAAAGTATGAAATATTGATGGTATGATTATTTCTAGCCACTCCGGGACGGGCCTGTAACACCCCCAAGTTATTCAGGGATATTACAGCGCCGTAAGCCCCGCCATGGGACCCACAAGGCTAAACATACGCGGAACCATAACATTTGACCGATAAGGTCTACACACAATGGAATGAAAAACAATACAAAGGTATTCGAAACATAACCAATGTATTCACAAACATCACCACTCGAATCAATACTTCGGCAAAACATAGGCCGGAACATCAAGGGAAAGGGAAAACAATACTCGAGTATTCAATAGACAATCCAGTACAACAACACTGAACGGGAAACTCCAAACATAACTGGAAGAAAGACACAGTATCACACTTGCCCACCATCTTCATGCCGACCCGATACCTGCCTGTCCGCTCTCCTGGAACCTGAAATACATAAAAAGTATTTCCCCCATAAAGGGGTTAGCCGTCGAATACCTAGTGCAAGTATATCAAGTATGAAACACAATACTTCTCAACAATAAAGTAAAGGTAACCGTCAATTCATCAATTCAAGACTAGTATTCCGGAATAACTAAATCTCATAGCATCGCAACAATACATATATGAATACCGTGGAACCGCACCAGAGGCTACGGAACTCTCAGAGGACCCGTCGGTCCGTCCCGGAGTGGTTAATTCATATTATCCATGGAATCGCACCAGAGGCTACGAAACCCTCAGAGGACCCGACGGTCCGTCCCGGAGTGGATATATATAAGCATGCCATTAATATTTCATACTTTCAAAGTCGAGAACGCACATTCATAAATATATACTTGCCTTTGAGACATCGACAATTCGAATGGAAAAAGGTATGAGTTCGGTAGGTCCAAGAACGCGCTTCCGGCACCTAAACGATTCGCAAGGAATATGATAATCAATTAACCATATTCAAATTACACGAAGAAACCCCCGAAACCCGTCTACGATTCATAAAGATAAACGGATAATCAACTAGAGGTTGGAAAATCACCCAAAGTCTCACAAGTCCGAAAACGGCACACCAAACCGTAAAACCGTAGGAAAAGCATGTGTACAGTATAGCTACACCATAATCTCAAAGTTCTCAAGCTTCAAAAACGGGTAAATCGGACGAATCTATGAAAAACCCCAAAATTCCCAAAAGGTAGGGTTCTAAAGATTTTTACCTTGATTCGGACGCTAGGAGGAATTTGATGTTGAGAAATCCTTGTTCTCCAACCAAATATGTTGTTGTTGGAAAGAAGATTGCTTCCAATCGCCCAAGATCGTCTCTCCCGAGCGATTTTCGTCGAAAAGGAGTGAAGTAGGTGAGAAATGACGAAATGGAAGTCAACTGTCATATTTATATCTGCCCAGTCTAGCGCACGCTACGCCTCCTTCATTAGCGTGCGCTAGCGAAGTTACCGGGTAGTCCAGTGGCTCTTTGCCATAAGATGTTAGCGCGCTACGAAACATCCTTTGCGTGCGCTATCACGCCTGCCAAAATCTCGGCTTCTTGGCGGGTCCGCTAGCGTGCGTTATCGAGCACTAGCGTGCGTTACACAACACATATAGCGTACGCTAGCCGCTGCCTAGCGTGCGCTACCTGCTAGTCCAGAAAGTCTGAAACTCCACTACTTCTACTGACCAAAACATTAGCGTGCGCTACCATTATTCCTTAGCGTGCGCTACGTAACAGTTTTAGCGTGCGCTAGCCGAAGCATAGCGTGCGCTACTTGATAGTCCAGAAACCTGACAACCTCACTGCCTCTGCCGACCCGGACATTAGCGTGCGCTACGGACGGATGTTAGCGTGCGCTACTTAACCACTAATAGCGCGCGCTAACGAACTCCTAGCGTGCGTTAATCCGCACCCAGTGCGATGCAGTTACCGTTCTCGACCGATCGCCCTTAGCGCGCGCTACGGTTCGAAGCTAGCGTGCGCTAATCAAGCTGAATTAGCGTGCGTTAGCCTAGGCCTAGCGTGCGTTGTATCTCTGGCACAGAACATTTCCGCAAGGTCTAAACGACATGATAAAGAACCAAACGAGATACGAAACTCAATAACAATATCAACCACATCTCCAAGCATTTACAGAGCGACAAAAATAAGGAGGATGACAGAGTCAAACAGTCAATAAAAGTACGGGTATTACATTCTCCCCCTCTAAAAAGAAGTTTCGTCCCGAAACTTAAGAAATAAATAGTTCGGGGTATTCCACCCGCATCTTCTCTTCCGTCTCCCAAGTTGCCTCCTCGACTCCATGTCTCGACCATTACACTTTAACCAGTGGAATGGTCTTATGCCGAAGTTGTTTCTCGCGACGCTCAAGGATCTTCACGGGCCTCTCTGGAAAGGTAATATCCTCGCCACGTCAATCTCACCGTAGTCGATGATGTGGCTCGGATCCGTACGTACTTTCTCAATCGAGACACATGGAAAACATTATGGACGTGACTCAGCCGAGGCAACGCCAAGCGATAAGCTAAATCTCCAACTCTGTCCAAAATCTCGAAAGGTCCGATATACCTCGGACTAAGTTTCCCCTTTTTTCCGAAGCGGAAAACTCCTCTGGTCGGCGACACCTTGAGCAAGACATGATCTCCCACCTCAAACTCCAAAGGTCGACGACGAGAATCAGCATAAGATTTCTGACGACTCTGGGCAGCTAGCAATCGATCCCGGATAATAGAAATCTTTTCCTTAGTCTCCATCAACATATCCGGCTCCGTCCCGACTAGCTCAGAAGCCTCGTCCCAACATAATGGCGACCTACATCGCCTACCATAGAGTGCCTCGAAGGGTGCCATTTTGATCGACGCATGCCAACTATTATTGTAAGCAAACTCGATCAACGGCAAGTGAAGCTCCCAATCATTACTCCAATCCAAGGCACAAGCCCGTAACATATCTTCCAATGTCTGAATCGTCATCTCTGTCTGACCGTCCGACTGAGGATGAAAGGAAGTGCTCAATCTCAATTCCGTACCCAAAGCCTGATGAACGGCCTGCCAAAAATGCGATACGAAACGGCTGTCTCGATCAGAAACAATGGTCTTGGGGGTACCGTGTAACTTCACGATCTCGGCAATAAAGGTTCGAGCCAGTCTATTCGGTCCCCAAGTATCCTTAATACCCAAGAAGTGTGCAGACTTGGTCAACCGATCGACAATTACCCAAATCATATTCATTATAGTCCGCGTTCTCGGCATGCCGGTGATGAAATCCATCGAGATGTCTTCCCACTTCCACTCGGGAATGGGGAGTGGTTTCAACAATCCCGCTGGTCGTTGGTGTTCGATCTTGACTTGTTGACACGTCAAGCACCGTAGTACAAACTCCGTAACATCTTTCTTCATGTTATTCCACCAAAAATTACGCTTCAAATCTTTGTACATCTTACTCGTCCCGGGGTGGATTGAGTAAGGCGTAGCATGCGCTTCTCGGAGAATTCTCTGTCTCAACTCTAAATCGTTCTAACACAAAGCACATACTGAAATCTCAAAATACTATCTTCGTGTACCATAAAGCACTGGAGCTTTTCCTTTAATTACATCTTCCTTCGATTGAGAAATCATCGGGTCACTCCACTGTTTCCCTTTGATATCATCAACCAAGGCGAAGTAATTTCGAGTACACAACCTGTCCCTGTACTTTGAAGCCAAACTTGATCCCTTGTTCAATTAAATCTGACGAATCTTCGTCGAGCCGTAAGAACCTCGAGCATTTGAAGAGAGACGCCGATTTGCGGCTCAAAGCATCCGCAACGACATTGGCTTTTCCGGGGTGGTAAAGAATCTCCAAATCATAATCCTTTATCAATTCTAACCAACGTCTCTGCCTCATATTTAGCTCCTTCTGACTGAAAATATATTTCAGGCTCTTGTGATCGGTATAAATCCGACACGGTGAACCGTATAAATAATGCCGCCAAATCTTGAGTGCGAAGACAATTGCGGCCAACTCTAAATCGTGAGTAGGATAATTCATCTCATAAGGTTTTAATTGTCGTGACGCAAAAGCTATTGTCTTATCATGCTGCATAAGAACACAGCCCAGGCCTTGACCCGAAGCGTCACTATAAACTGCAAAGCCTTCGTTACCATGTGGTAAAGTTAGGATCGGCGCTGAAGTCAATCGTCTCTTCAGTTCATCGAAGCTCTGTTGTCTCTCATCCGTCCAGATAAACTTTTCGGTCTTCTGGAGCAATTTCGTAAGCGGTCGAGCGAGTTTCGAGAACCCCTCGACAAACCGACGGTAATACCCAGCAAGGCCCAAAAAGCTACGAACTTCCTTAACATTTTTAGGCGGTGCCCAATCTAGCACTGCCTCTATCTTCTGCGGGTCTACACGAACTCCTTCGGCCGAAATCACATGGCCGAGAAACATAACTTCTTCCAACCAAAATTCACATTTCGAGAATTTTGCATAAAGGTGCTCGGTTCTCAAAATGTCTAATATCAAACGCAAGTGTCGGGCATGTTCCTCCTTATCCCGAGAATAGATCAAGATGTCGTCAATAAAGACGACCACACACCTGTCGAGGTACTCAATGAATATTTTATTCATTAACTGCATGAAAACTGCCGGTGCATTAGTCAACCCAAAAGGCATGACTACAAATTCATAATGTCCATATCTCGTCCGAAACGCCGTCTTCGGAACGTCGGACTCCCTCACCCTGAGTTGATAATACCCGGATCTTAAATCAATCTTCGAGAAAACCGCAGCTCCTTGCAATTGATCAAATAAATCGTCTATACGAGGTAGAGGGTGCTTGTTCTTGATGGTTACTTTGTTCAGCTCGCGGTAGTCGATGCATAAACGTAACGAACCATCCTTCTTCCTCACGAAAAGAACAGGCGCGCCCCAAGGCGAAGCGCTCGGTCTGATGTACCCTTTTTCCAGAAGTTCTCCCAATTGATTCTTCAATTCTTGCATCTCGGAAGGTGCCATCCGGTAAGGTGCTTTAGAAATCGGAGCCGCATATGGCTCCAAGTCCACGGTAAATTCTATCTCTCGATCTGGCGGTAATCCCGGGAGGTCATCCGGAAAAACATCGGGGTACTCACTAACAACCGGAATCGAAGAGAAATCGATTTCATTTCCTTCCGTTTTCAAGGCATAACACCAATAGCCCGTACAACCTTTATTCAAAAGTTTTACGGCTTTCATGGCACTGATAAGTAACTTGGGTAGTCCCGACTTACACCCCAAAAATGAGTACTCCGATCCGTCTTTAGTCATCATGGTGATAACCTTGGTACGGTAGTTCATAATCGCTTGATGACTATCAAGCCAATCCTCGCCGAGGATCACTTCCTCGCCTTCCATATCAACTACAATCAAATTCGATAACCAATCCATACCGGATATAATCACCGGAAAATCTCTAATCTCCCGGTTCCCCACAATTCTATCCCCGCTAGGCAGTCTCACGATGAAGGGATCGCAAGCAGTCAGACAAGTTATATTCAAACGGCGTACACACTCCAAAGAAATAAAAGAATGTGTAGCACCCGAATCAAAAAGTACACGGACTGGATGAGATAGGATATGAATGGTACCTGAAGCCACCGCCGCGTCGGGTTCGTCTGCTCGACGCATCTCATAAACTCGTGGTTGTACCGAACCGACGCTAGAGTTTCCCCCTCTAGCATTCTGACCCCGTCCCCGGCCCCTGCCGAAATTCTGCTGAGCTTGACCAGCTGGGGCAGATGCCCGAGTGTCCAAAGTCTGATTCGGCTCAGAACAATAAGCCGCTCTATGTCCCATCTGTCCGCATGTGTGACACTTCAACGGTGGAAAGTGGCATTCCAAATTAATGTGGCCTGAACGGCCACAATTATAGCAAGTCACCGCGCGATTGGTGGTACCCGAAGTAGGACGGGAACCCCTCTTTCCTTTATTAGAACGTGACGACTGTCCGTGAGCAGTTAGTTATGCGTGACTTCGAAAGTTGCCACTCTTAGAGTTAGAAAAATTCCCGCTACTTTACGCTTCTTCGATTCTTCCACGGTATCGTTGTCGGGCTCAACATATCATGGGCTAAAGCTCGTCACGATACTCCTTGATGTGGTACAAGCAAATCCGGCCATGTACCGCCGTAAGTCCAAATTCATCCGCATATCAAAATAACGGATCTTATCACGCTCGTTACGCACTTGATCCTTCACATGGATCAATTGTTGGTTGTATTCCACGATCGCACGTGAAGCGGGAATATCTCGTGGTTTAGCCTCGAAGAAGGCTCGGATTCGGCTCTCTCGTATCGGCGAGGACAAAACTCAGTCTCCAAGAGCTCCTTAAATTCATCCCAAGAGGCAATACGATCCTGTGGCTTGCTGACTTTCCACCAAGTAGCGGCCTCCTTAGTGAGGAAATACTGAGCAATCGGTACTTTCCTCACCTCGGGGCAATCAACTGCCTCGAAAATCTTCTCCACCTTACGCTAGCCAATCTTCCCGACTAACAGTGCTGTGGCACCAAAGCGTGGAGGGTGCATACGGATCACATTCTGAAGCAAGGCATCCGTGTTTGGGTTCGGGTTATTCATCTGAACCGTTTGGGCCAAAATAGTCATTTGAGTAGCTAATTGTTGAAGTGCATTCGCCACTCCAACGTCCGCGTTGTTCCCCTGACCGTCTGACTGGTCGTGCTGACTCTCGGTGTCGGGATGCACCGAGTTCGACAAACTGGGGTTGGTCGACCCGCAATCGAATCGATGGAAACGGCCGCGCCACGACCTCTTCCTCGTCCACGGCCACGACCACGGCCACGGCCCCTACCAGCTGACATACTGAAGAACACACAAGTCACGTAAGCACAATTCAATCACGCGTCATCAAAGTGTCCGATTCTCAAGAATACCGATAAAAAGGAAGCAAAACGTATAAGGAAACACCAGAAGAGTGAGAGGTCTTACAAGTACCGGTCAGACCTTGTGATGATGGCGAGTAGTGATCGAGGACAATTAAAGACCCGATCGACCAAAAGACCGACAAACTAGGTATCCACAGACCTAAGCTCGATACCATATTCGTAACACCCCAAGTTATTCGGGGATATTACAGCGCCGTAAGCCCCGCCATGGGACCCACAAGGCTAAACATACGCGGAACCATAACATTTGACCGATAAGGTCTACACACAATGGAATGAAAAACAATACAAAGGTATTCGAAACATAACCAATGTATTCACAAACATCACCACTCGAATCAATACTTCGGAAAACATAGGCCGGAACATCAAGGGAAAGGGAAAACAATACTCGAGTATTCAATAGACAATCCAAGACAACAACACCGAACGGAAACTCCAAACATAATGGAAGAAAGACACAAGATCACACTTGCCCACCATCTTCATGCCGACCCGATACCTGCTGTCCGCTCTCCTGGAACTGAAATACATAAAAGTATTTCCCCATAAAGGGGTTAGCCGTCGAATAGCTAGTGCAAGTATATCAAGTATGAAACACAATACTTCTCAACAATAAAGTAAAGGTAACCGTCAATTCATCAATTCAAGACTAGTATTAGGAATAACTAAATCTCATAGCATCGCAACAATACATATATGAATACCGTGGAACCGCACGGAGGCTACGGAACCCTCGGAGGACCCGTCGGTCCGTCCGGAGTGGTTAATTCATATTATCCATGGAATCGCACTGGAGGCTACGAAACCCTCGGAGGACCCGTCGGTCCGTCCCAGTGGATATATATAAGCATGCCATTAATATTTCATACTTTCAAAGTCGAGAATGCACATTCATAAATATATACTTGCCTTTGAGACATCGACAATTCGAATGGAAAAAGGTATGAGTTCGGTAGGTCCAAGAACGCGCTTAGGCACCTAAACGATTCGCAAGGAATATGATAATCAATTAACCATATTCAAATTACACGAAGAAACCCCCGAAACCCGTCTACGATTCATAAAGATAAACGGATAATCAACTAGAGGTTGGAAAATCGCCCAAAGTCTCACAAGTCCGAAAACGGCACAATCCAAACCGTAAAACCGTAGGAAAAGCATGTGTACAGTATAGCTACACCATAATCTCAAAGTTCTCAAGCTTCAAAAACGGGTAAATCGGACGAATCTATGAAAAACCCCAAAATTCCCAAAAGGTAGGGTTCTAAAGATTTTTACCTTGATTCGGACGCTAGGAGGAATTTGATGTTGAGAAATCCTTGTTCTCCAACCAAATATGTTGTTGTTGGAAAGAAGATTGCTTCCAATCGCCCAAGATCGTCTCTCCGGCGATTTTCGTCGAAAAGGAGTGAAGTAGGTGAGAAATGACGAAATGGAAGTCAATTGTCATATTTATATACGCCGATCTAGCGCACGCTACGCCTCCTTCATTAGCGTGCGCTAAGCGGTTGCCGGGTAGTCCAGTGGCTCGCCGCTAAGATGTTAGCGCGCGCTACGAAACATCCTTTGCGTGCGCTAAGCTGCGCCTGCCAAAATCTCGGCTTCTTGCACAGGTCCGCTAGCGTGCGTTAATCACGAGCACTGGCGTGCGTTACACAACACATATAGCGTCGCTGGCGGCGCTAGCGTGCGCTACACTGCTAGTCGAGAAAGTCGAAACTCCACTACTTCTCTTGACCAAAACATTAGCGTGCGCTACCATTATTCCTTAGCGTGCGCTCACGTGCGATTTTAGCGTGCGCTGGCGAAGCATAGCGTGCGCTACTTGATAGTCCAGAAACCTGACAACCTCACTGCCTCTGCCGACCCGGACATTAGCGTGCGCTACGGACGGATGTTAGCGTGCGCTACTTAACCACTAATAGCGCGCGCTAACGAACTCCTAGCGTGCGTTAATCCGCCAGTCCAGTGCGATCGGGTCTGGTTACGACTGGCCCAGCCCCCTTAGCGCGCTACGGTTCGAAGCTAGCGTGCGCTAATCAAGCTGAATTAGCGTGCGTTAGCCTAGGCCTAGCGTGCGTTGTATCTCTGGCACAGAACATTTCCGCAAGGTCTAAACGACATGATAAAGAACCAAACGAGATACGAAACTCAATAACAATATCAACCACATCTCCAAGCATTTACAGAGCGACAAAAATAAGGAGGATGACAGAGTCAAACAATCGATAAAAGTACGGGTATTACATTCTCCCCCTCTAAAAAGAAGTTTCGTCCCGAAACTTAAGAAATAAATAGTTCGGGGTATTCCACCCGCATCTTCTCTTCCGTCTCCCAAGTTGCCTCCTCGACTCCATGTCTCGACCATTACACTTTAACCAGTGGAATGGTCTTATGCCGAAGTTGTTTCTCGCGACGCTCAAGGATCTTCACGGGCCTCTCTGGAAAGGTAATATCCTCGGCTACGTCAATCTCACTGTAGTCGATGATGTGGCTCGGATCCGGTACGTACTTTCTCAACTGAGACACATGGAAAACATTATGGACGTGACTCAACGCTGGAGGCAACGCCAAGCGATAAGCTAAATCTCCAACTCTGTCCAAAATCTCGAAAGGTCCGATATACCTCGGACTAAGTTTCCCCTTTTTTCCGAAGCGGAAAACTCCTGCAGTCGCGACACCTTGAGCAAGACATGATCTCCCACCTCAAACTCCAAAGGTCGGCGACGAGAATCGGCATAAGATTTCGACGACTGCAGGCGGCTAGCAATCGATCCCGGATAATAGAAATCTTTTCCTTAGTCTCCATCAACATATCCGGCTCCGTCCCGACTAGCTCAGAAGCCTCGTCCCAACATAATGGCGACCTACATCGCCTACCATAGAGTGCCTCGAAGGGTGCCATTTTGATCGACGCATGCCAACTATTATTGTAAGCAAACTCGATCAACGGCAAGTGAAGCTCCCAATCATTACTCCAATCCAAGGCACAAGCCCGTAACATATCTTCCAATGTCAGAATCGTCATCTCTGTCGACCGTCCGACCGAGGATGAAAGGAAGTGCTCAATCTCAATTCCGTACCCAAAGCCTGATGAACGGCACGCCAAAATGCGATCTGGCTTGGTGTCTCGATCGAAACAATGGTCTTGGGGAGTGCAGTGTAACTTCACGATCTCGGCAATAAAGGTTCGAGCCAGTCTATTCGGTCCCCAAGTATCCTTAATACCCAAGAAGTGTGCAGACTTGGTCAACCGATCGACAATTACCCAAATCATATTCATTATAGTCCGCGTTCTCGGCATGCCGGTGATGAAATCCATCGAGATGTCTTCCCACTTCCACTCGGGAATGGGGAGTGGTTTCAACAATCCCGCTGGTCGTTGGTGTTCGATCTTGACTTGTTGACACGTCAAGCACCGTAGTACAAACTCCGTAACATCTTTCTTCATGTTATTCCACCAAAAATTACGCTTCAAATCTTTGTACATCTTACTCGTCCCGGGGTGGATTGAGTAAGGCGTAGCATGCGCTTCTCGGAGAATTCTCTGTCTCAACTCTAAATCGTTCGGAACACAAAGCCTGCCCTGAAATCTCAAAATACTATCTTCGTGTACCATAAAGCCTGGAGCTTTTCCTTTAATTACATCTTCCTTCAGTTGAGAAATCATCGGGTCACTCCACTGTTTCCCTTTGATATCATCAACCAAGGACGAAGTAATTTCGAGAGTACACAACTGTCCCTGTACTCGCTGAAGCCAAACTTCGATCCCTTGTTCAATTAAATCCTGACGAATCTTCGTCTGAGCCGTAAGAACCTCGAGCATTTGAAGAGACGCCGATTTGCGGCTCAAAGCATCCGCAACGACATTGGCTTTTCCGGGGTGGTAAAGAATCTCCAAATCATAATCCTTTATCAATTCTAACCAACGTCTCTGCCTCATATTTAGCTCCTTCTGACTGAAAATATATTTCAGGCTCTTGTGATCGGTATAAATCCGACACGGTGAACCGTATAAATAATGCCGCCAAATCTTGAGTGCGAAGACAATTGCGGCCAACTCTAAATCGTGAGTAGGATAATTCATCTCATAAGGTTTTAATTGTCGTGACGCAAAAGCTATTGTCTTATCATGCTGCATAAGAACACAGCCCAGGCCTTGACCCGAAGCGTCACTATAAACTGCAAAGCCTTCGTTACCATGTGGTAAAGTTAGGATCGGCGCTGAAGTCAATCGTCTCTTCAGTTCATCGAAGCTCTGTTGTCTCTCATCCGTCCAGATAAACTTTTCGGTCTTCTGGAGCAATTTCGTAAGCGGTCGAGCGAGTTTCGAGAACCCCTCGACAAACCGACGGTAATACCCAGCAAGGCCCAAAAAGCTACGAACTTCCTTAACATTTTTAGGCGGTGCCCAATCTAGCACTGCCTCTATCTTCTGCGGGTCTACACGAACTCCTTCGGCCGAAATCACATGGCCGAGAAACATAACTTCTTCCAACCAAAATTCACATTTCGAGAATTTTGCATAAAGGTGCTCGGTTCTCAAAATGTCTAATATCAAACGCAAGTGTCGGGCATGTTCCTCCTTATCCCGAGAATAGATCAAGATGTCGTCAATAAAGACGACCACACACCTGTCGAGGTACTCAATGAATATTTTATTCATTAATCGCATGAAAACTGCCGGTGCATTAGTCAACCCAAAAGGCATCACTACAAATTCAGAATGTCCATATCTCGTCCAAACGCCGTCTTGAACGCGTCGGACTCCCTCACCCCGAGTTGATAATACCCGGATCTTAAATCAATCTTCGAGAAAACCGCAGCTCCTTGCAATTGATCAAAAAAATCGTCAATACGAGGTAGAGTTTGCTTGTTCTTGATGGTTACTTTGTTCAGCACGCGGGCGTCGATGCATAAAAGAAACGAACCATCCTTCTTCCTCACGAAAGAAAGAACAGCGCGCCCCAAGGCGAAGCGCTCGGTCTGATGTACCCTTTTTCCAGACGTTCTCCCTATTGATTCTTCAATTCTTGCATATCGGAAGGTGCCATCAGGTAAGGTGCTTTAGATATCGGTGCCTCATATGGCTCCAAGTCCACGATAAATTCTATCTCTCGATCTGGCGGTAATCCCGGAGGTCATCCGGAAAAACATCGGGGTACTCACTAACAACCGGAATCGAAGAGAAATCGATTTCATTTCCTTCCGTTTTCAAGGCATAACACCAATAGCCCGTACAACCTTTATTCAAAAGTTTTACGGCTTTCATGGCACTGATAAGTAACTTGGGTAGTCCCGACTTACACCCCAAAAATGAGTACTCCGATCCGTCTTTAGTCATCATGGTGATAACCTTGGTACGGTAGTTCATAATCGCTTGATGACTATCAAGCCAATCCTCGCCGAGGATCACTTCCTCGCCTTCCATATCAACTACAATCAAATTCGATAACCAATCCATACCGGATATAATCACCGGAAAATCTCTAATCTCCCGGTTCCCCACAATTCTATCCCCGCTAGGCAGTCTCACGATGAAGGGATCGCAAGCAGTCAGACAAGTTATATTCAAACGGCGTACACACTCCAAAGAAATAAAAGAATGTGTAGCACCCGAATCAAAAAGTACACGGACTGGATGAGATAGGATATGAATGGTACCTGAAGCCACCGCGTCGGGTTAAATGCCTTTCGACGCATCTCATAAACTCGTGGTTGTACCGAACCGACGCTAGAGTTTCCCCCTCTAGCATTCTGACCCCGTCCCCGGCCCCTGCCGAAATTCTGCTGAGCTTGACCAGCTGGGGCAGATGCCCGAGTGTCCAAAGTCTGATTCGGCTCAGAACAATAAGCCGCTCTATGTCCCATCTGTCCGCATGTGTGACACTTCAACGGTGGAAAGTGGCATTCCAAATTAATGTGGCCTGAACGGCCACAATTATAGCAAGTCACCGCGCGATTGGTGGTACCAAGTAGGGCGGAACCCCTCTTTCCTTTATTAGAACGTGACGACTGTCCGTGAGCAGTTAGTTATGCGTGACTTCAAAGTTGCCACTCTTAGAGTTAGAAAAATTCCCGCTACTTTCGCTTCTTGATTCTTCCACGGTATCGTTGTCGGGCTCAACATATCATGGGCTAAAGCTCATCGATACTCCTTGATGTGGTACAAGCAAATCCGGCCATGTACCGCCGTAAGTCCAAATTCATCCGCATATCAAAATAACGGATCTTATCACGCTCGTTACGCACTTGATCCTTCACATGGATCAATTGTTGGTTGTATTCCACGATCGCTGTGAAAGCGGAATATCTCGTGGTTTAGCCTCGAAGAAGGCTCGGATTCGGCTCTCTCGTATCGGCCGAGGACAAAACTCGGTCTCCAAGAGCTCCTTAAATTCATCCCAAGAGGCAATACGATCTGTGGCTTCTTGACTTTCCACCAAGTAGCGGCCTCCTTAGTGAGGAAATCTTGAGCAATCGGTACTTTCCTCACCTCGGGCAATCAACCGCCTCGAAAATCTTCTCCATTACGCTAGCCAATCTTCCTGGCCTAGCAGTGCAGGCACCGCCAAAGCGTGGAGGGTGCATACGGATCACATTCAAGCAAGGCATCCGTGTTTGGGTTCGGGTTATTCATCTCGAACCGTTTGGGCCAAAATAGTCATTTGAGTAGCTAATTGTTGAAGTGCATTCGCCACTCCAACGTCGCGTTGTTCCCAGCCGTCGGTCGTCTTGACTCTCGGTGTCGGGATGCACCGAGTTCGACAAGCGGGGTTGGTCGACCCCATCAAGCCCGATGGAAACGGCCGCGCCACGACCTCTTCCTCGTCCACGGCCACGACCACGGCCACGGCCCCTACCAGCTGACATACTGAAGAACACACAAGTCACGTAAGCACAATTCAATCACGCGTCATCAAAGTGTCCGATTCTCAAGAATACCGATAAAAAGGAAGCAAAACGTATAAGGAAACACCAGAAGAGTGAGAGGTCTTACAAGTACCGGTCGCACTGTGATGATGGCAGAGTAGTGATACTGAGGACAATTAAAGACCCGATCGACCCAAAAGACCGACAGCCTAGGTATCCACAGACCTAAGCTCTGATACCATATTCTGTAACACCCCCAAGTTATTCAGGGATATTACAGCGCCGTAAGCCCCGCCATGGGACCCACAAGGCTAAACATACGCGGAACCATAACATTTGACCGATAAGGTCTACACACAATGGAATGAAAAACAATACAAAGGTATTCGAAACATAACCAATGTATTCACAAACATCACCACTCGAATCAATACTTCGGGAAAACATAGGCCGGAACATCAAGGGAAAGGGAAAACAATACTCGAGTATTCAATAGACAATCCAGTACAACAACACTGAACGGGAAACTCCAAACATAACTGGAAGAAAGACACAGTATCACACTTGCCCACCATCTTCATGCCGACCCGATACCTGCCTGTCCGCTCTCCTGGAACCTGAAATACATAAAAAGTATTTCCCCCATAAAGGGGTTAGCCGTCGAATAGCTAGTGCAAGTATATCAAGTATGAAACACAATACTTCTCAACAATAAAGTAAAGGTAACCGTCAATTCATCAATTCAAGACTAGTATTCCGGAATAACTAAATCTCATAGCATCGCAACAATACATATATGAATACCGTGGAACCGCACCAGAGGCTACGGAACCCTCAGAGGACCCGTCGGTCCGTCCCGGAGTGGTTAATTCATATTATCCATGGAATCGCACCAGAGGCTACGAAACCCTCAGAGGACCCGTCGGTCCGTCCCAGAGTGGATATATATAAGCATGCCATTAATATTTCATACTTTCAAAGTCGAGAATGCACATTCATAAATATATACTTGCCTTTGAGACATCGACAATTCGAATGGAAAAAGGTATGAGTTCGGTAGGTCCAAGAACGCGCTTCCGGCACCTAAACGATTCGCAAGGAATATGATAATCAATTAACCATATTCAAATTACACGAAGAAACCCCCGAAACCCGTCTACGATTCATAAAGATAAACGGATAATCAACTAGAGGTTGGAAAATCGCCCAAAGTCTCACAAGTCCGAAAACGGCACAATCCAAACCGTAAAACCGTAGGAAAAGCATGTGTACAGTATAGCTACACCATAATCTCAAAGTTCTCAAGCTTCAAAAACGGGTAAATCGGACGAATCTATGAAAAACCCCAAAATTCCCAAAAGGTAGGGTTCTAAAGATTTTTACCTTGATTCGGACGCTAGGAGGAATTTGATGTTGAGAAATCCTTGTTCTCCAACCAAATATGTTGTTGTTGGAAAGAAGATTGCTTCCAATCGCCCAAGATCGTCTCTCCCGAGCGATTTTCGTCGAAAAGGAGTGAAGTAGGTGAGAAATGACGAAATGGAAGTCAACTGTCATATTTATATCTGCCCAGTCTAGCGCACGCTACGCCTCCTTCATTAGCGTGCGCTAAGCGGTTCTGGTAGTCCGGTGGCTCTTTGCCATAAGATGTTAGCGCGCGCTGAAACATCCTTTGCGTGCGCTAAGCTGCGCCTGCCAAAATCTCGCTTCTTGCACGGGTCGCTAGCGTGCGTTATCTGAGCACTAGCGTGCGTTACACAACACATATAGCGTACGCTAGGCCGCCTAGCGTGCGCTACACTGCTAGTCCGTAAAGTCCGAAACTCCACCGCTTCTCTGCGACCAAAACATTAGCGTGCGCTACCATTATTCCTTAGCGTGCGCTCATGCTTGATTTTAGCGTGCGCTAGCCGAAGCATAGCGTGCGCTACTTGATAGTCCAGAAACCTGACAACCTCACTGCCTCTGCCGACCCGGACATTAGCGTGCGCTACGGACGGATGTTAGCGTGCGCTACTTAACCACTAATAGCGCGCGCTAACGAACTCCTAGCGTGCGTTAATCCGCCAGTCCAGAGTGCAGTCTGAGTTACTGGTTCTGACCTGACTGGCCCCCTTAGCGCGCGCTACGGTTCGAAGCTAGCGTGCGCTAATCAAGCTGAATTAGCGTGCGTTAGCCTAGGCCTAGCGTGCGTTGTATCTCTGGCACAGAACATTTCCGCAAGGTCTAAACGACATGATAAAGAACCAAACGAGATACAAAACTCAATAACAATATCAACCACATCTCCAAGCATTTACAGAGCGACAAAAGTAAGGAGGATGACAGAGTCAAACAGTCAATAAAAGTACGGGTATTACAGGG
The DNA here is from genome assembly GCA_033398695.1 of Orobanche coerulescens. NCBI lineage: Eukaryota > Viridiplantae > Streptophyta > Magnoliopsida > Lamiales > Orobanchaceae > Orobanche > Orobanche coerulescens. The sequence continues at coordinate 5,640,265 of CM065811.1, read as the reverse complement.
CCTATGGTCCTCTGAGGGTTTCGTAGCCTCTGGTGCGATTCCATGGTTGATATGAACGAACCGTTTCTACGGCATTCATATGAAATAATGTTGGCATGTAATGAACGAACCGTTTTGACGGCATTCCTACATGTAACGGCGTATGATATGAACGAACCGTTTCTACGGCATTCACATACGTCATGAGATTTTAGTTATTCCGGAATACTAGTCTTAAATTGATGAATTGACGGATATTGATGAATTGACGGATTACATTTACTTTATTGTCGAGGAGTATTGTGTTTCATACCGTTATACTTGCACTAGCTATTCGACGGCTAACCCCTTTATGGGGGAAATACGTTTCATGTATTTCAGGTTCCAGGAGAGAGCGGACAGCGGAGTGCAGGTCGGCATGAAGATGATGGGCAAGTGTGATCGTGTCTTGTCTCGGTTATCTCTTTTGGTTTCCTCCATTCGGTGTTGTTGTCTTTGGAATGGATTTTAAATACTCGAGTATTGTATTTCGATTTCCTTGATGTTCCTACTGTGTTGCCGAGGTATTGATTTGTGCAGTGATGTATATGGTTTCATTGGTTATGGTTTTGAATACCATTTGTATCGTCTTTCTTTCTATTGTATGTAGACCTTATCGGTCAAGTTTATAGTTCCGCGTATGTTTAGCCTTGTGGGTCCCACGGCGGGGCTCACGGCGCTGTAATATACCCTGAATAACTTGGGGGTGTTACAATCGTAACGGACCTTAACCTTATTCCCTCTTGCCCTCAGCTTAACCAACTTCCACATAGATGATGGACCCCGTTTGGTTCTTTTTTGCTCGTGAACAGGTACTTCTTCATCTGTAGCTACAGGATGTTTAGCCTCCTCATGTTCAGGTGCCCGCTTCTCAGAAGCATTAACGATCTTCTTGCTTTGCTGAACACTCCTTTTCTTTGTTTTCTTAGGAGACATCTGCTTTTTTCCTGCAATAACCCATAAAATACATCATATAAGTTTTTCATAATTCAGATAAAAATAAATAATAAAGCTGAAAAAGCACATAAAACATTATAACGTAACAGGAACACATAACAATCATAACATGTACAAGAAAAAGACAATAACATAAATTGATGTTCATCACTTTAAGCAATACATAACAAACTGTTACATCATTTTTTCTTTTTCACCACCCAAACACCCTCAGCCTTACTACCATCCTTACTACCCAGCCTAACATATCGTTGATGAGTAGGAATACAATGAGTTGCCAAGTCATCTAAAGGACGAGAAAGTGGAATGCTAGTCACTTCCTCATTCTCACCCTCACTATTATTCTTATGAATTGGTAGAACCACTGACCATCCTTTTCTTAACGGGTCATCAATGTAAAAAACCTGACTAACTTGACTTGCTAGCACAAACTCTTCTTTTCTATGACCCCGTTTGTTCAAATTGACTAAGGTGAATCCACATTCGTCGTTTGTGATTATTCCCTTATCATTTGGAACCCATGCACACTTGAAAACAGGAACTTGAAACTGATGATAGTTTAACTCCCATATCTCCTCGATTACTCCATAGTAGCAGACATCTGCAAACAAGGGGTTCTTATCTTTTGCACTGCTAACAAGCATCGTGTTCGCCACTTGAGACACCCCACTGTTTTGACAAACTCTTTCATCATCTCGGGCCTTTGTTTGGTACAAACTACCGTTTATGACATAGCTACCGTACTTAATAACTCGCGCACGTGGCCCATGTGCCAACCATGTTAATGTTGACGTCGTCCCCCCATTGCAACTATTTATTTCCTCAGCCACCTTCCTTTTGAACCACCCAGTGAACTGCTTGTTGTGAATATCTTGTATCCACTTGTCATCTTTCGCTTTCTTTGGATTCAACACTTTCAAATGGGCCTTATGCTCACTGTAGAAGTGTATATACATCACATTATTAGTTCAAAGCAAACACCATATATAGTATGTATAGAAAATTATAAACAATGAATGTGTAATTTTTGAAAATTGAATTAGGCTTACATGATGAAGGGAGACACTTCTTCACAGTTTTCTAACACAATTTTGTGTGCCCTATGCAAGTCAACTTCTTCCACCAGTTTTGCTGCCCGTCCGTCTAGGAAACCGGGAGTTGTGGTATTGAGGTCTCTAACTGAAATAGGTATCCCAACAGGATCGAGATCTTTCATGTATTCCGGACAAAACTCAACAGCCTCTTCTGCAGCATATCGTTGAACAATGCAGCCTTCGGGGTGTTTTCGACTTGCCACATATCCATTATACACCTTCATGCACCTTTCGAATGGATACATCCACCTAAAGTGAACTGGTCCACATAACCGGACTTGTCGAACAAGGTGGACTGTAAGGTGAACCATGATATCGAAGAAAGAGAGTGGAAAGTATTGCTCCAACAGGCAAAGGGTCTCAATCAAGTCAGATTGCAGCTTATCTAGCATGAGTACGTCGACGACTTTCGAACAAAGATCTTTGAAGAAGCAAAATCTCATAACAGCATATCTCACATGCTTTGGCAGAGCATCACGTATAAGTATAAGCAGGAAATGTTGCATTAACACATGACAATCATGTGATTTTAGGCCCGACATCTTCAACTCATCGAAGCAAACAATACTTTTCATGTTTGAAGAGAAGCCCTCTGGCACTTTTATATCCATCAATGATGTGCAGAATTGTAGCTTTTCTTTTTTCGTGAACGAGCATGCACTAAGAGGAAGAAATGTTCTCTTCTCCCCAACTTCGGGTGCTAGTTCTGGCCTGATTCCCATCTCCACAAAGTCTAGCCTTGCCTCTACATTATCTTTAGTCTTGCCTTTGATATTCATCAGAGTATTCATCAAGGACTCCAAGACGTTCTTCTCAATATGCATAACATCCAAACAGTGCCTCACGTGCAAGTGCTTCCAATAAGGAAGATCGAAAAAGATAGACTTCTTCTTCCAGCATTTTTTGAACTTAGCATCTTCTACAGTCTGCTCGTCGTCTTCCTCTATCTGCTCACTTCTTTTTTTCTTTCTTTTAGCTCCCACATTGACCTTCTTACCAAACTGAAACTTGATGTGCGACAGTTTCTCGAACAATTTTATTCCAGATAATGGTTTGGGTGCTTCTCCAAGTTCTTCCATGGCATTAAACTCCTTCGTCAGTCTTCGATATGGATGAGACTCTTTAAGAAACTGTCTATGGACAGCAAATGACATTTTCTTCCCCTTGGTCAAGTGCTTTGCATGTGTATTTACTCCACATATTGGACACGCGAAGTATCCATGTGTAGCACATCCACTAAGATTTCCGTATGCAGGGAAGTCGTTAATTGTCCATAGCAGAACTGCTCTCAATGTGAAAAGTTGGTCTCTATATGCATCATACACACCATCAACTCCCTCCCACAACAACTGCAAGTCCTCAACTAACAACTCAAGGTAGACATCTATATCATTTCCCGGCTGCTTTGGACCGGATATAAGCATTGTTAACATGATGAATTTCCTCTTCATGCACATCTCTGGAGGCAAGTTATACGAGACTAACATTACAGGCCAACAGCTGTGTTTACTGCTCATAGTACTATGAGGATTAATTCCATCAGTAGCGAGCGCCAGACGAAGATTTCTTGACTCTTCCTCAAAATCCTTGCACTTATGGTCAACCAACTTCCATGCGGGAGAATCGCATGGATGTCGTAATTGACCAGCAACTTTTGGAGTATCAGCATGCGAGGTTAGGTTCTTTGAAGTCTCCAAAGATTTGAACATTCTTTTGAATCTTGGAATGGGAGAAAAATACCAAACAACCTTGGCCGGGACGCCGATCTTCTCCTTCTTGTTCTTAGTTAGTTTCCACCTGGACACATCACAATTTGGGCAGCGGGTATGATCTGCATATTGTTTCCTATATAGGATACAATCATTGGAGCACGCGTGTATTTTCTCGTGCTTCAACCCCAAACAACTCAAAGTCTTCTTAGCTTCGTACATTGAGGATGGTAGGTTGTGGTTCTCTGGTAACATATCCCCGAAATCGGCTAGTAGATCTGAAAAAAGTGCATCTGTCATCCCATGTCTTGCTTTTGTATTGTAGAGTTTTACAAGCGCACTCAACTTTGTATACATCGATGACCTTTATACAAGGGTTTTTCTGCTTCCTCGACAAATTTGACAAACTCTTCAGGATCTTCTGAGTACTTCTAAAAGGCTGCCTCACTCATATCACCCACTTCTTCATTCATGTCACCATCAAATGGATCTTGGTTGACACTCTCACCATCATTCAGGCTCTGATCCCCATGCCAAATCCAATTGGTGTAAATTGGACTAAAACCGTTGAAATAAAGATGCTCTCGCAACATCTTCACCGACCCTTTTTTCATATTGTTGCACTTGCAACACGGACAAGGAATGAAGTTCTGATCAATTTCTGAATTCTCTAAACAATCTCTAATGAACTTTTCGACACCTTCCCCATATAATGCACTCCTCCTATCTGATTTAATCCAAGATCTATCCATTACTAACTACTGAATTCTAACAACAGCTCGGCAAATTACGTGCTCTTACCACTGATCTTGTCTTCTGCAAAGTAGTCAGAGATCTTTCTTTCAGCAAGGAAGGAAATCTACATAAATAAATTTTGAAACCAGTTAGATCGAACCAAAATTAATATGAGTAAATAATCCACTTAGCTCCAAGGGACACATTTATGATAATCAATGATACATTCGCTTCAATCTGATCATGCAATACTCTCAGCTCATGCATTGACAATCAAATATAAAATTTTATCACATCTATCAAGCACTCTACAACTCATGCATCAAATCTTGCCAACAATCTTGCCAATTAACAAACACACTAAAACTTGCATCAAATCTTGCACAATACTCACATACATACACACTAAACAAACTCAAACAGAATCACCACCAACACTATCAACAAAGACAATATACAGAAACATGATCACAAATTAACATCACTCACGCAGACCCCGATTAAGACTAACATCACTCAAACACAATATACAGAAACACAATTAACATCACCCAAACATGGCCCCTAATTAACATATATGCGGAAACAACATATACCTTGAACCCCCAAAGAAAATCCCCCAAACAATACACTCAAACAATACACATATATTCCACAAAACCCAAAATCAATCCATAGAAAAAAACTTTTTTCAGAATCTGCAAAGAAAAACCCCAAAGAAAGACCTAAGAAACTCAGAAACACAATATCACTACTACAAAACTGGGCTTTTAACAGCGGTTCTGGAGCCACATTAACAGCGGTTCTGGAACCGCTGTTAAAGGTGGTGCTGTTAATTTAACAGCGGTTCCCTCAAAACCATTTGTTAATTCGAAGTTTAACAAGTTCGTTAAAACCATTTAAATTAAATTAACAGTTCGACTAAAAACATTAAATGTACGTTTAATGGTTCTAGTTAAAACCCATTGTTAATTTAACATGTTCCATTAAAAAACCCATTTGTTAAATGCGTTTAACAAATGTTTTAGCGAACATTAAGCGTACATTTAACAATGTTTTTATCTGAACATTGTTAATTTAACAATGATTCGGCTAAAACATTAAGCGTACATTTAACAATGTTTTTAATGGAACATTGTTAAATTAACAATGATTGGTTAAAACCATTGTTAAGCGTCCGATGATTAACAATGGTTTTAGGGAACCGTAAGTTACATCAGAAATTAATGCTGCGGTTTTGCCTTAGAACCGCTGTTATTATTATTATTTTTTTTTTTAAATACCAGGTTTTTTTTTTTATTTCCAACCTGCTAAACATACACATAAAACAGTATCCTAAACACCAAAAACAGCATCCAACCAAAAACATCAAATAAAACCTTTACAACACAACTTTATTTCATCCATTCACCAATACAACTAAACAATTTTTATCCAACCATCCAATACAATAATATTCTATCTAAATTACAAAAAAAATACAACACAATTCAAGTACAGCGGCAACAAACAACCACAAGCAAAATCAAGCACAAGTAAAAGGAGAAAATGAAGAAGAAGAACACAACAACGAATACACTACAACCATGAACAAAACATGAATCAGAAAAAGGATATATATCCCTACAACCATGAACCAGAAAAGAAACTGAATCTTCAGGTACAACAATGATATTCTTACAAAATTAAATGTCAAAAGTCTACGCACATAAACGGTCCCTAACCTCCATAAATTGTTTTGCCCATTCGATTCTAATTGCACGAATACTCTCTATAGTAAGTGCCGCAACATCATCAAACATCTGTACATATAAACATATATATAAATTAACAAACTCATCAACTTAAACGAATCACTTTTAAACTGAAATAATTTAAAAAACTGAAATTAATTTAAATAATTTAATAAACTGAAATAAAAGTTTATCACCTCCATCCATCCATCGATAATACGAGCCGGACAATAGTCGTCATCCATTGCTTTTCGTAATACCCTCAGTACCAAACTAAATTTTGTTTATTTCTCTAAAAAGAATATTTTGCTCAATTATATAATGTATATTATTTAATAATATATACTTTTATAGCTAATTTATATTGAATGTATTACTTACTTTGGGATATATCCACGTAATCGTCTCTGTTTGGATCTACTTGTATGCATACCCCCATCACCTTAAACGCGGTCACAGATCGTTTAAAAGAAGTAATAATGTATTATGAAATGAAAACATTAATATGAGGAGTTATTAATGAAAACATTAATATGGGATATGATAGCTAAGTGCTTAAAGCCTTAGATAGCTTGTTGAGTAACAAATTGGGCCAAGCAAGACAATCGATTACTAACATTGCACAAACACACACACACACACACACATACGGAGATTTAATCAAAAACTCGGATATGTTCGCTTAAAATCCGTAAAGTACTTGATGAATGACCACATAATGTGTATCATCGTCAGACGTTAATCCCAACTATGTTGGGGACGGTGGCATGAAGATTATAAGGTCATAATGGTCAAAATTAGTTAACACTATGAAATCATGCAAAACGCCAAGTAGCCAAGTTTTACTGGTACCCTTCTTGTCTCGACGGTCGACAAATGAGAAATGAGATTTCAAGAACCATCATCACCACAATTGCATGGAAAATATCATGAGATGGGCGATGAATGGAGATAATTGCATCCGGTTAAAGGATTGATGTTGTAAAATCATCATGTATATCGTGGAACATGACTCTCACAATTTCAAAATTATTAGCCGCAAAAAGAAAATGTTAAAGCGACATCTCGCTAGCAAAATTCTAACATTTGTTAGGCAAAAATACCGGTATTCCAATAGGAGTGACTATTATGTCAATATCGATAAGAGTCCAGCAACAAACAGACAAAATGAAGTGGGGAATAAGTTAGGGCACAAGTCGAGATGGACAATGAAGTTCAAACGATAGAGACAAATATAAGCGAAGTCAGATTGTACAATGAAACGATGCAATAATAAAGGGAGTCCATTCTAATTTGTAATGATAAGTGAATACTGGTATATTCAAGAAATCATCGGGTTAGAATGATATGAGGTGCCTGTTTGGCAAAGCATCGTGAAGTTAGCATGATATGAGGTGCCTGTTTGGTAAAGCGAAATCATGGGCAATTTCACAAACACGCTTATTAATGGGACAAAGTGGCATGCCGCATGACATGATCTCGCATAGTGCAAACCCAACACCAAATTTCACAAACCCCGCCGCCACTTAATTAGGTGTATGCCGGACGGGGCGCTTTTTCGAGTTGGGCCGCGCACGCATTCAAAGAACATTGTTCTCGTCTGTATTCTTTCTTGTTTTACTTTTTGTTCTTCTCTAAGATATTGCGGATTCTTGTTTTACACACACACACACACACACATACATTCTTAGAGCCATTATTAACAGCAGAGGCACTATATCATTGGTTTTATTGAAGTTATTAGCAGGTTTCAGATTAGGATAATATTTTTAATTTGCATAGCACTAGCCCAAACTCTATAATTCTCAACACCAGCCAGTTTAATATTCACAACAGATGCACAATTAGAATCATTAGCATGCAAATGCAGAGGATTACTCTGATCAAGTAAAAAAAAAAGAGACATACTACATTTTTAATATAATATATATTTTTCAAGTAAATGCTACAAGTTAAAACTTACTTCTGGACTACGGCCTTAATGCGATTGTCGGGCTTACGGTGTAGTGAGCAAAACCACACAACTTCGGCTTTTGCCGGAATAACGACCAAAAGTTGCCAATGCTCACTGCATTAACAAACGAAATATTTAATTTTTCCATAATCAATCTAAATACATCTACTTACATAATTATTAATATATAATAATCTACAAAGACAAGAAAGAAATATTAAGACTTTTAGAGAAAAAAAGAGAGGAGTTAGATGAATATGTTAGATCTTACTCATGATGGTAAGCTCCAAGGTATATCTGTTTTCTGGCATCCGACATACGCGAAGCGATGTATCTGGAGGTCTCCTCTCCCTTATTTCCCATATTTTGAATGGATTGAGGATCAAAATATCCATACAAATCCTCGTCCATCGTGCCCACGTTCAATTTAGATAAGTACCTAATTTGTTAAACAAAATATTACTACCTTATTTAAACAGATCATTTTCGCACATGGTTTCAAACATACTGAAGCATATATTCAAGTGTAATAATTGTATTAATCGACTCTTTAAGTGTAATAAATGTATTAATCGACTATTAATAAATGTATTAATCAAACATACCGAAGCATATAAGTACCTAATTTGTAATAAATGTGTGAAAAATAAAAATGCATTATAATATATTATATGTACGATAAATCTATTAACAATTATATATCAGACTCTTTAAGTGGCGATTTTTATATTTACGTTTCAAACTATGAATTTTTGATAAAAATACATAAATATGCATGTAAAGAATTACTTACAAAGTCCAAAACTGTAGAATCGATAAGGTAAGCCACTGTCTGTCTTGAATGATTTCCAAAAGATCATTGTAACTTATGTACAAGGGAACGTCATCACCACCACAACCAAAGGAAGTCAGATCCCATGGCACCTGTAACGGCTCACTAAAGAGAGTCGCTGCAACACTAAATAACTCTCTCAACGTGTCACTGTCACTCAACCGGTCATCTTGACGAGCATGTTTCTTAGGTGGCTCGGGTCGCTCAATATCCTAAATCATATAGAAGAAACATGAAAACAGTAAAAAAACAACTGTAAAACCAACTATTTTACATCTTTTTTTCTTTCCTTGACGGTATTGAATTAATGGTAAAGTTACAAAAAGTATCCCAAGGTCTTAGTCTAATTACATAAAAACCCATTAATCTCTCAACAGTTTGAGATAATTGCTATTGTCATGTCACAATACGTGATTGATATTGTAAAATCAACACATACATCATGGAACATGACGCACTGAGGCGCAGCAAAAGGGCACACTGAGGCGCGCCCAGGCGCGCGTTTGGCCGAGATCGCCCGCCTTGGGGCTTAAAAGGCGACCTGCCTCTTTTTATGCGCGCCCCTTTAACAACTATGCTCACATGGGCAGACCTATGATTCCATGAGACATTTTCCCTGGAACTTTCGAGTGGGCCACTAGGTTAAATAGCATTTCAGCCTAAAGAGTACATAGGGCTGCACAACTGATTCTTTAAACCATGAACACAGAAAGTCTGTTATTATTAGTTCTTACCCTCGCATTATTACTCACTAAAGGCGGTTGACTATTGTCTACATAATACAACATGCTTCAACAACTTTTGTAAAGGAGAAAACAGCGTGATAGTCTTTGGATATACAGTATAACATCGCGTAAATTGCAGCAGCAGTAATGTAAGCTCGTTATAGATACATTACACCGATGCACATGAGTTCGCGCCAATGTCCTTTTCTCATTATGTCTAGCATCATATGAAACTCATTGTATAGTTGTCTTGTTCTCCGCTAATATTTAGAGAGTGATTTCTAATGTAAAATAGGTTTTAAATAATGGCAACAATCCCGCATTATTCTATGTTCTACACCTTCTAAAACTACTAATGTCATGAAAAATCCAACACCGGAAAAATCTTTTAAGATAAAACAATTTCCGATAAATTGCTCGTTAGTTGAAAGCATCATGAAAATATCCAATTATGAGCCCATAGTTTTTGAAACATAAATTACTTTCCATGAAAGCCGATATCGCTTGGTATTACTTGAAATGCTACACGTATATTTCGCTAGAAAGACAAAACCCGATGTAACGATTGTATTGGCTTGTACAAACCACCTAATGAGCCTCCTAAGAAGAGCATAAAAGGATGAGTGAATAGTAATCAATGAACCGGGAAAAACAACCAACAATGTAAGGTGAAAGGGGAACTCACTATGTTGAGTTCAAGGCATGCAATAAATCCAATTGCCGGACAAGTCAAGTTTGGGGCAATAAAGGGCACATCTTTGGAACAAGGGGACAATTGTTCAAGAAACAAAACTTCACTACTTCATAGAATATACACATCCACCGGCATTCTTGCCGAAAGCAGAGGAAGTCTCAAACAAACGTATCCCCTTCACCAAGCACCACAATAACCACAACTCCATTTGAAATTTTAAATGTCAACTCATATATTTCAGTTTCACGGTTGAGCCCAGAAAATTTTTAGCTGATTTGGCTCGAGCGTTGAGAGCTTATTTTAGCTGATTTTAGCTTGCAAACCCTGTTAGCTGATTTTTGATCCCTTGAGAGGTAATTGGAATTTTTTGTAATTAGGCTAAACATTAGATGTATCTTTTATTTAGATTTAATATTAAAACATGAAAGAAATATACCTTGATAAAGTCGGCAACGACAAGATCCTTTGGCCATGCAATAAAGGTACCTAGAGCTTCCTCACTAAGCTTACCTCTTCGAGGTATAGGAACTTGGCACCGCCATCTACGGCCTCTCGACTACTACCTTAACCAAATGAGCTGGTAAAGGTGCACAGTGCAGGTAGAATCACCATGATGAACTTGACCGATAGCGACTAAACGAGGAGGACGCTCATCCACATAAAATCCAAATCGCCCGGTGTCCCCAAAGTGAGTCTTCCTCGTGAAGGGCCAGAACATCATCGGCACAACTCCCCTTCGTACTGACACGGGTGACATGATGATCATCAGGTGTACGTAGATCGGTGTGGGGCTGCTGTGAATGGCCAAATGTCTTCATCAAATTTTGTGTCACATCATATGTGATCTTCTTCGTTAGTTCCTCCAATACACTTGATGATGCAGGTCGACGTGAAGATCGTCCAAAATAATCTAGAATGCCTACACCAAATCCAATCCCACGAACACGACTGTGGTGCTCCGGTCTCCCAATGGCCTCGGCCAATATATCATGTCGTCCCTCGGGAGTGAAGGCGCCTGTGTACACTGTGCCTCCAACTCATCCTACAAAAGAACGTTTTTTCGTAAGTGTAACACAAATGTGAAGAACATAAATGAACAGTTAATATTTTTCTTGTATGGATAAAAAAAACTTTGTTTCATAAGTGAAACATAAAACCGAACTTTTAAAATTTTATTCACAACCTTTCACAAGTTAATATTACGACTTTTATTTTTTTCAACAACAAAAATTGAAGTTATAGAATTTAATTGCAAAACAAAAATTTCCAGAATCAACTTTTGAAAAGATAAGAAAAATAAGTTTATTTAATTAGAAGTACATTGTCAAATATTAAATAATTTTTTAAACTTTCGATCTTAGTAGTAATCTCTCGTGCTGCATCTGATGACACTCCTCCAGATCTTTTTTGCCGACCAAGTTTCCACCTCTGATGACGTGAAGGAGGAGATGGAGGATCAATAATAACATCTTCTCCAGACTTTGACGCTTCTTCTTTACGCTCCTTCATCTTTCTCTCCATCTCCTGCACCTCCACAAAATCATATCCGCCTCGAGCCATAGTATGGGGAGCATTGTTCATCTTCGCTATATCTTGTTTCTTGATTCTCTTTTCCTGGGAAAAAATATTTGCAAGGAATCGAAATAATATTTGTACTATCAATGTGTTCATAGGTCAAGTACAATGTGATGCAACAAATATGAATAAAGTCTTCCCAATCCTTTGTAGGTATGCACTAAGTGTATTTGTGTTGTCACAACATATTCATATTTAATATTGAGAAATGACAGCTAACTTTTTATGATTCTTTTTATGATTCTTTGTGAATTTCTAGGGTGCTATATCTATCATCGTTTCGCTCTACAATTAAGAAAGACATATTCGTCTTGTGGAAAGTGATTTTCTCCCCAGACATCTTCTTTAATTCGTTTTTGTTTCAGATTATATATATACCCACTAAAATTATATATACCTTTCAGATTTCAAATCATAAAAAAAACCCATGTGTTTGTTTCTGTTTACATATTGCTGTCTCATGATATTTTTTTCTCATGTAACTCGAAAAACATATGATGTTCCGTTTTTTTAGAATTTCATCTCATTTCTGCTTTGTATGAAAATTGCGACACGAAGTAATATGTAAGGAAATATCTGCAAGTAATCGAGCTACAGAAAATGTCTTTTGAATTCAGAATTTACCTCCCAAGTAGGGTCCTCACGAGTCTTTTTGAATTCTTTCCAATCGTCCTCCGATATACCATATTTCTCGCAAGGAGACAACCCTTTCGACGGACCATATATATACTCGCCGGTCAAATCACCTTAAATTGCCTCCACATCCTGCCAATAGATCGCAATGTCTTCGTGCGAAATTGACCAATATTGCTAATTTGACTGACATCAAAGTTGGCCTACATTGACAATTCAAATTGAAACGTTATCAATAATACAATTTTAAATTATTTGCTATAATCTAAGTTTTTATAGAATAATTTGATCAAATAATGTTTTTTCATAAATTTTAATTTTATTCAGTTATTTATATTTAATTCAATTTTTTAAATTATTTTATTTAATTTCAGTTTTTAGAAAATAAATTACTTAAATTAAGGTTTTTAATAAATTTCATTTTTAATCCATATTTATATTTAATTCGCTTTTAAATTATTTTATTTAATTTCAGTTTTTATAGAATAATTTAATTTAATTTAAGCACAAAGTGAAATACATAATTAATGTCAAAAGTAATGCACGTACCAATACATCCTGCCACAGCATTTCCTTATCGGGCTTGTCCGGTACGTGATTCCATCGATCGTACAATATAGAAACATGATCTTTCGCAAGTTTACCCAAATACGTACTCAACTTGACTTTGTGCTCGTACTTAAGTTTTCCCCTGACTGGATCGATATCAAGAGGTAGCTTTTTCCCATCTATACGCCTTTTGGCCATACTTCTACATCTTGTAGGATTTCTCGATGAAGTAGTCTGCGTATGAGGAGAAGCAGCGGAATGAGGAGGAGAATGGCGAGGAGTATGAGGAGAATGAGAAGGAGAACGAGAAGGTTGCCGAGGAGAAGTCATGTGCCTGTATAGACAAATGAAAATATTGTCAACAGTAATATTTTTTTTTGAAAAACTCTTTGTCAAAAAACTAATAGCAAATAATTTTTATTCTTGTTTTATAACTCTATGTTTTACTTTTTTTTTTCTTCAATTTTAGGGGCTTTTTTCCCTTTTTTGTACTAATGTTTCCAAGGTTTTTCCAGTTATTCAGCCTTTCAGGGGTTATTGGTATTTCATTTTTTTTGACATACACCATGTATGATGCGATAAGTATTAGTTTGTTGACAAGTATTAGTTTTTGACAAAGAGTTTTTAAGTGAACACCTACTCACTTTATAAGAGGAGAATAAATTAATTCGGTTAGACTTAGAATGAGAACAAAAATGACATATGTATCTATGCAAAACTTAGATGTATTCGTTCATGTACCTGATTTTTATTTATCTTTTGAGATCATAGTTCTCCCATAAACCTTCATCATGGTCATTTCGAATGGCATGTATGTCGTCAGCTTCATTTTCTTCAACGATAGTGGGTAACCGTGTTGACAAAGGAATAAATTCACAATTGTCAAACGTTGATTCTTCAGTTTCATTCATATCCACACTTCTACCAGGAATAACCACGGACAATCTTTCATTACATGGATCGTTGACATAGAACACCTGTTTTGCTTGGTGTGCCATGATAAAAGGCTCGTCTTTGTAAGCTACCTTGTGAAGATCTACCAAAGTAAATCCTAGCTCATCAATTTCCACACCCGTATTATTATCAGCCCACTTGCACTTAAACACAGGCACTCTAAACTTAACATAATCAAGTTCCCAGATCTCTTCTATAACTCCATAGTAACTCGTCGATGCCAAAACTGGGTTTTTGTCTTTTGAGCTTGAAAAGTGCATAGACTCGGCTTGAAGAGTAACTCCACTATTTTGAACCGTACTCTTGTCATCTTGTGACTTTGTATAGAATGAGTACTTATTAATATCGTATCCACTCCAAGTTACGACATCAGATTTGGGTCCGTAAGCTAGCCATTGTAATGTTTCAGATGCACTGCTAGAAATTTGTTCCTTAAACCATCTCAAGAAAGTCTTATTATGTTCGATCAACAACCATTTTTCACTCATTCGGGGATTCTTTATCTTCAAATGATTCTTGTGAGCTGACAAGTAGGGAAGAACATCATCAGTGTTATTCAAAATGTACAAATGTGCTTGAAGCACCTCATCTCGACTCTTGGTTACAACTTTAACACCTCGTGTACCCTTTCCTCTAATTCTATCCTCATGTCGAGACTTAGGAAGCCCTACAGATTCCACTTGTGACATGTAATCTGTGCAAAACTCGATAGCTTCTTCTGCAATATACCTCTCCACAATAGATGCTTCCGGACGAAATGGGTTCTTGGTATACCCTTTGAAAATTTTCATGTATCGCTCAATGGGGTACATCCATCTCAAATAAACAGGGCCACACTCTTCAATCTCTCTAACTAGATGGACAAGTAAGTGAACCATGATATCGAAAAAAGAAGGAGGAAAATACATCTCCAATTGGCATAAGATAACAACAGCCTCATTTTTCCACTCATCCAAAACTAGAGGATCTATCACTTTGCTACATATAGCATTGAAAAAAGCACAAGCGAGTTATGACATGCCTCACTTTTTAGGCAAAACATCACGTATAGCAACCGCTAGAAGTTGTTGCATCAAGACATGACAGTCATGGGACTTTAAGCCAACCAATCTAAGATTTGGCAACGACACAAGACTCTTAATATTTGAAGAGTAACTTTGTGGCACTTTAATGCCTTGTAAACATTTACAAAAGCTGATTTTCTCCCTTTTTGATAAAGTATAACATGTGGGGAGATAAGTTCGTTTACCAACCGATTGCGGATGCAACTGAGGACGAATACCCATATCCTCTAGGTCTAGACGAGCCTGGACACCATCTTTTGTTTTGTCTTTAATATTGAGAAGTGTGCCGATCACACTATCGCACACATTTTTTTCCACATGCATAACATCTATGCAATGTCTAACATCTAGTTTGCTCCAGTATGGAAGATCAAAGAATATGGACCTCTTCTTCCATATATTTGTCGCAACGGACTTTTTTGTAGCTTTCCCAAACACAGTATTGATATTCTTAACGCGATCGTAAACTTGCTCACCTGTTAATGGTATCGGTGCAAATCCCTCTTCCTGGTATCCATTAAAAGCTTTTCTCAATCTACGATATGGGTGATGGCGCTTGAGAAACCTCCGATGTTGAGTGTAAACTGTTTTTTTCCGTGTTTCAACTGAACGTAACTTGTGTTTTCTTCACATATAGGACATGCATGATGCCCCTTCACACTATACCCGCTCAAGTTTCCATATGCCGGAAAGTCATTAATGGTACAAAATAACATTGCACGTAGCTTGAAACTTTGTTGCTGGTACCCATCAAACACGTCAACCCCTTCATCCCACATCATTTTCAAATCATCAATCAACGGACTTAGATAAACATCTATGTCATTTCCTGGTTGTTTTGGGCCTGAAATCATCATTGACAACATAACATATCTCCGCTTCATACATAACCAATGAGGTAAATTATAGATCACAAGTAGGACGGGCCATGAGCTATGCTTAGTGCTTAAATTACCAAACGGATTCATCCCATCTGTGGCAAGTCCAAGCCTAAGGTTTCTTGCCTCACCCCCAAAATCCGGAAATAAATGATCTATTTTCTTCCACTGTACAGAATCAGCAGGATGACGAATTAGTCCGTCGCATTTTCTCCCTTTTGCGTGCCATATGAGATTCTTTGCGTCATCCTTATTAGCAAACAGTCGCTTGAACCTTGGAATAATTGGAAGATACCACAACACCTTCGCTGGAGGCCCTCGTTGTGTGCTCTCTCCATCACTAGAATCATCATGCTTCACTTTGTAGCGTGATGCCCCGCACCTAGGACACTTATGCAATAATTCAAACTCTTTTCGGTACAATATGCAATCATTAGGGCAGGCGTGTATTTTCTTATACGATAAACCCATCGGACACAAAACCTTCTTCGCCTCATAAGTACGGTTAGGCAATTTATTACCTTCTGGAAGTATCTCATGTATCAACTCGAGTAATTCGGTGAAACTTTTATCACTCCACCCATTTTTTGCTTTCACATTAACCAACTTCAACACGGCAGACAAGCGTGTAAAATTTTTACAACCCGGATATAAAGGAGTCTCTGAATCACTTTTCAATGCATCATAAACATGCGCTTGTAATGATTCTTCTCCAACATCACGAATCATGTCTTCAAATTGATCACCATCTATATCTACGTGTGTGTCTTCAGTTGGAATGTCTACTAGTTCGCCATGCCATATCCAAATCGTATAGTTTGTATTTATTCCCTCACAAATAAGATGTTCACGAATAATGTCACTTCATGTCGTCTCCCGTTCATACACTTGACACAAGGGCAAAAATATCTTTCATCGGGTTCCGGCGATTTTGTCGGGCGAACTCAAGAAATTGTTCGATTCCATTATCATACTCATCACTATTACGACTTGCATTCATCCAACTTCGATCCATTTTTCTTCTTTTCGTTGTACACATAGTGAAATTCAATTTGCAATTCATTTAGTTAGAACCAACCACATTTAGTGTTATTTTAATCTTCTACCAAAAACATACAACTATTATTGCTATTAATATACTATGTCATCTCACTATTTTATAAAGACCGTCACCTTTTCCTGCATTAACTATTGGGAGAAGATCCTTAAGATGAAAGTTAACATCTATCCCAAAGGGAGAAGATCCTTAAGAAGTTAACCACATCTATCCCAACGTAATTCATGATTTAAAAGGTAATGAGACAAAAGCGAAAGACACACAAGAGTAATCACGCTATCCTCGTCGACCATATAGTAGATATACCTTTATGTTAGAACATAACTTTAATTGCAGCACGAGATATACCATATAGTAAATTAAAAGGTCTTGTATCCTCTCTTCCTCACTCAGGCATCCATTTAAAAAAAAATTCTTAAGATATCATTATGCTATAATCTCCTTCTTACGAAGGTAGCGACAGACATCCAAAGTAAAACGTTGCCACTTTGAGATATTTTCATTATGTTATAATCTCCTACAAAACTTATTTATTTCATAGTTTCATGAATATACACTTTGAAGTATCAAGGATTTCGTGCACCTCAAAGTGTACACCTAACTCGTAACCCTCAAAGTGAATATCCCATTAATGAAAGCAAAAACGAGTGCCATACTTCTAATTACCAATCCAATGCTCTTTTTGTCAAAATAATTGAACGAAACTAAAAAATCAACATACAAGGAAAAAAGCAAAAAAATGGGCGTGGTGGGCGGCGGAAGGTAGCCGCGCCGCCGATGGGGATGGTGAATTTAGAACCGAATGAAAAAAGGAGCTCAAAAAATAAGGGAAGAATGAGTTCTAATAAAATTAAATAAAAATAAATACCTGTAGGAGAGACAGAGATGGCAGCGGCCGGAGAGAGAGAGGTCGCAGCGGCGATTCGGGTGTGGTAGAATAGGGCTTAAGTTTGTTTGGTTCAGCAGCGGCGATTCGGGCTCAGTTCGTTTGGTTCAACAGCGGCGATTCGGGCTCAGGGTTCGTTTGTCGTCCCAAAAAATCGAGATGCCGGACAACAAATGACCTAAGGGCGATTTCATTTGGGTAACTCAGAACGATCACGCGGAGGAAGAAAGACAGAGTACAGAGGCGGAGGAAGAAAGAAAAATAAAACGGAGGAAGAAAGAAAAATAAAATCGCGAATCGATCTTAAAGACAATACAACAATGTTGTTTTCAAAACCGTTAAATGTATCAGATATTTAACAATGTTTTAAACAAAACCGTTAATCGTATATTTTTTTTGAAAAATTACAAGAAATGTAACATCGGTTTTACTTAACAACCGATGTTAAATTGTCAATTTAACATCGGTTTTATTTAACAACCGATGTTAAATTTGTCAATTTAACATCGGTTTTACTTAACAACCGATGTAAAATTTGCTGTGAATTTTTTTTTAATTTTCCGGGATAAATTTAACATCGGTTATTATATAACCGCTGTTAAGTGCCTATTTTAACATCGGTTATATTAATAACCGCTGTTAATTTATTGCACACTATTTACATGTATGCCACCGCGTCATTTTAACAGCGGTTTTCGAACAACCGCTGTTAAAAGGGCGCTGTTAAAGGCTAGTTTTGTAGTAGTGTATTCACATACATACAGAAACAAACACATAAAGAAACCCCACCACACATATACTGTGAAGAATAAAAACCCAAAGAAAGACCTTACCTAAGCCAATTCGAACAATGTCACCACCGGTCGTCCGATTATGAGCAATTTCGCCAGCAGACATTCGATTATGAGAAGAATAAAAGAAAATGTGTGAGTACAAATTATAATAAAAGCTAGATTGAAAATATCCCCAAAAATTTCGATGAAACTGAAAAACCTTGAAGGGGCGATGAAAGAACCCTAATAATCGATCTCCGCAAGAAGCTTAATCGCGGGCGAAGCGGCAAGATAGGTTTTTTTACTGGAGCGGGAAAAATTTTTGGGAGGAAATAATGGAGGAAATGAGCGGGCGAAGGAGGAGGGTTTTTTGGAGGCTGAAAAATTTTGGGAGTATGAAAAATAATTGAGAAGTATACTTCACTGTTGTAAAAATATTGCGTCAAAAAAAATTTCACACTTTTTACTTCAGTAATTATACAATTAGCGAAGTCTTTGGAACTTAAAATTTCTAACTATCTCCTGCCTTTCTATTTGATACCATTTACTGAAGTCTATGTGTGTAGTTTACTTCCCTAAATTGAAAAGCGAAGTTGTTGTTTGTTTTTACTTCACTAATATACATTACCGAAGTGAGACGTACCGAAGTCTTTGATGTTTTTTCTACTAGTGTAATATTGCTTGTCAAAGAGTATTGTTGTATTCATGTAGCTATATAAGTACTATTCTGTTCATTTGACCAAGTACGTGAATACAATAATATCCATATAATATATATATATATATATATGGATGCAAGTACTCATATTAAACGAGTAAAATGGTACTCATATTATGAGAACAGTAATATTCATTTGGCCGAGTACATGAGTACTTATGCATTTATTTGACCGAGTACATATATATTCGTACATATTAAATCAGTGAAATTATAATAATACTAATAAGTACAACATTACTCATTTAGCCGAGATCTTTGCCCTTCCCCATCACTAACACACACATTTATTGTCCTATAAATTCATGCCACAAAGATATTAAAATCCCCATTCTCCTCAAAGCACAAACTTTTCTCCTTAATTTCCTTCACAAACATGCCTAAGTTATGCACATATTTCATCTTCTTCCTTCTTTTTACTATCATGAAGCCCCAAATTTATGTGATTCAAGCCCGGTTATTATCGAAGAAACCAAGACGGCAATGGAGTGAATCCAACTTTCCATCGTCCAACAAGGTGGTGATTGTCCGTTCGGTGCTGAGTGGATCAAAAAATCTCGAGAAAACTCTTCGTTACACTATCGAGAAATCGGGCCCAAGTCCGGGTGATGGCCATAAATCTTTTGTAGTCCAACCAGTTGCAGAAAATAATTCGTAAGGGCTTATTTTGGAGGATGGGCAATTGAAGATAACTTAATACTTAATGCATCTATATTTTGATGCATATAATGCATAATTTTAATATTTGACATTTTATTGCATGAAATGCATATTTTTTTATGCACAATCCAATCTGGACCGTAGATCACGTATAGACTGATGGTTCAGATTTATTCTTATTTTTTACTCAATAAATCATTCTTATTTATTCTTATTTCCTACTCGATAAATATGAAAAAATATGTAATTTTAGTACCTGCCTAACGTCAGGCCAAGTGTTTCTGGCCTGACGGTAGAAAAGCTCAGGAATCTTTATTTACCATTTAATCGTCATTGATAAGTTATAAAACCATAATACTTAGCGTTAATCAAACAGTAAATTTAAATTATACATTATGCCTTTAATAATAAAAAAATTAAAAGAAAAAATTTACACCACAAGACCGGTCACACCCTATGCTTCTGAGCGGCAAGTAGGTTTTTTTATCTGAGGTGCTGTTGCATCCGGCAGCCGGAGATGAATTTATTATGCATAGTCGTTGCCGATCATTGTGAATTTCATACTAAATAGGAATCTCATATAAAATATGAAGTTCTATACTAAATTAATAAATCCATGATGAATAAGTACTTACATACTTAATAGAGAATTTCATATGAAATTTCATATTAAATAAAATATCTCAAAATGCTAATGAAATTCATGCCATAAATGGAATTTCATAATGGATAAATAATTCCATACCATTTGAAAATTTCTTATTGATTAAGATTACATAATAAGTAATTCCATTAACGAATAAGTAATTCAACACTGAATATAAAATGTCATCTTGAATTCTATATATGTAATAATGTATTCTTACTTGATAGAAATGTCACATTGAACAATACATTTCATACTGATTATGAAATCCGATATCGAATAAGAAAGTCCATAACAAATACATAAATACTTACGGAATATGAAATCTCATTCCGATAGCGAAAATCGACATCACATCGAATAGAAAATTTCATACTGAATAATAAGTTTCATACAAAAAATATATGGAAATTGAATTTCATAATAAATATCTAATTTCATAATGAATAGATAATTCCGTACTATTCATATTTCATAATGAATAGGTAATTTCATAATGATTCCATACTATTTGGAAATTTCATATAAAACAGGATATACGTAATAAGTAATTCCACAGTGAATAGTGAATGTCATACTGAATTCGATATGCTGAATAATGTATTCTTACTGAATAGGAAATTTTATATTGAACAATTATACTGAATTTGTATTCCTATCTTGAATAAGTAACTCCATAATTAACACGGGATAGTATTAAATTAATTAATTTTTTTTTCAGTTGAATTTTGACCATGGATTATTTAACAAAATACAACCATAAAAATTGTAAGAACTATATCATTAGATCCGCATTGACAAATATTTTTATAATATATTCTTTTAGTAATTTTCATCGTTCTATTTTTTGGAATAATTTATAGTCAAAGTTCAACCTTAAAAAAATAAAATATTTTGTATTATAAAACTGATGGAATATATAATTTCACATTAGAACTGAAATTTCGTACTGAATAATAAATTTGGCGGCACTAGCCAGGTCGGCGAGTGGTCGAGACAGACAGACGAGCATGCTACTAGTATGAGGATTACATTAGTGAATTTATCTATATTAATGATTAAATGAGAAAGATAGAAAGTAGGGTTGAGTATATGCTAAATTGCTCTCTCATTTATAATTATATATTAATTCCTCAAAAAGTCAAATATATTGACCATTCCCACACAAGAACAAATTGCATGCTTAATTCTTTTGGGACGGTGATAGGGCAACACTCTGAACCACATCCCCATACACACCCGGTGCTTTATGGGTGTTGTACCACATGCTTTACAGATAAAATATTCATAATAATATTATAATAAAATTAATAATAAAGCACGGGTGTGTTTGGTGGTGTGGTTCAGGGTGTTGCCCTATCATTTCTCTACTTTTCGTACTTAATTTATTGTTAAATGTATTCTACTACTAATATTGCTTGTCAAAGAGTATTGTTGTATTCATGTAGCTATATAAGTACTATTGTATTCATTTGACCAAGTATGTGAATACAATAATATTCATATATATATATATATACTATATAATTGTAACACCCCCAGGATATTCGAGGTGTATTACAGCGCCGTGGACCCCTACATGGGATCCACCAGGCTAACACAAGAAAACACCTCTCGACTAACCGTCTTGGTTAGCAAGGAAACAATTGTTAACAACAAGAACATAAAACAACACGTCCGGTACAACCGGCATAATAAACATCAACCGACAAATACAGTAACTCCAACGAAGACCAATCACAATCCGAAAGGAAAAGCCTAAGTACTCGCGAGTACAATCTATAAGTTTACAATTTGGAAAACATCCACATCAAAAGAGATAGTAGGAAATAACAAGACTCAATTGCACATGTCAACAACCTTGGCCGACATCCTCGTACCATCCTGGGCCCATTGCCCTGAACATAACCTGAAATCCATAACAAGAATTTCCCCGACAACGGGTCCCCCAAAAGGGGTTAGCAATTACGCTAGTACAAGTATTCAAGGCAAACCAATCGCTTACACATTTCATAGTACATGCACCAATATCAATTTCAAAAGCCAAAACCAGACATGTCTTTTCCGGAAATAAACAGTCAAATAATTTGCCTTGGGAACAGAGTCATATCATAAATTCCCGCACGAGGCCTCTATGGACCCTCCCGCACTGGCTATATTATAAAGCAAAACACGCACATGCATCGCCTTGGGAATAGAGTCATATCATAAATTCCCGCACCTCTAAGGACCCTCCCGCACTGGCTAGCTAAACAAACTCATGAATCCGGGACGCAAACCTTTGGATTCCCTCCTTGATCCCGTCGGACCAACACGAGGTGAGCAAATCACACACAAAATACATTACCATTCCACGTTAAGCATAAAGGTTTCCAAAAATACTTGCCTTGAATTATTGACGACGCAACGAACGGAAAGGAAAGTCACCGACGAACGCTAGGAACCAATGAAACCGAACCTAACGATTCGAAGAATACAATCACAACCATTTCTAAATGAATACGGAATTGGAATACACCCGAAAACCCGCCTACGATTCATGTATATTCGTATATAAACAACAACGAGGGCGGACCACAACCAAACCCTCTCGATTCCGTAAAAATCACGAAATATACCATGAATCCATAGGAAACTAAGAATACCAACAAGATTAATCATATTCATCATGAATTAATCGACAAAACGGAACGAATCGGACAAAAACGCGAAAACCCCCAAATCTACCCAAAAGTAGGGTTCTAAAGATCTAACCTTGATTCATTGGATCGAAGGATGTTATAGGATGATTGATCGGTGATATAAACTCGAAACTTCATGGATTTGTTGTCCAACATGGTTTCGTCTCCTCCAAAACCTCACCGCGGACCGAAGAGAAATGAAATGAAAATGATCGAAAAGTCGCCGTCTGTCATTTATATATCGGGCGGAACTAGCGTGCGCTAGCCTTCCCGACTAGCGTGCGCTTATCGGCCAAGATCGGCCGAGCACTCTCGCCATGGCCCGCATGACCCGCACCACCGACCACCCCGCCGACCATGACTCGACCGCCGACTCCCGCTAGCGTGCGCTACGGCCGAAGCCTCGCGCGCTTAGCCGACTTGGCCCGAGAGCCACTGACTAACAAACTCACCTGTAACGTCGCTAGTCGGCCGACAGCGGCGCTACCCTCCTAAGCGTGCGCTACGACCGGCAGAGCGTGCGCTACCCGCCGATCTGACCGAGTCCGTAACCTCGTAATCCCTCTCGCCCGGGCCCGAGAAGCGTCTGGCCGACTCGGCAGCGTGCGCTACATCGCTGAAGCTAGCGCGCAGGCTCCCGGCCAGAAGGCGTGCGCTTACGCGGTTCTGTCGTGGCTCGGCCGGCTGCCCAAAGACTTCCGATGCCGCACTGGGCCCCGCCACCGCCACCGCCACGACCCGACGCCTCGATTTCCGAAAACGCACGGAACGAACACGACGAAAAGTTCGCGGACGACATCAACGACTCGAAATGAAAACGTAATACCATAATTAATCATATGCGACCAAGAAACTGTAATACCCGAGATCCTTGTTCCAGATTCGTTGAGTTTTTGGGGTTTTATCGGATTGTTATTGTCCTCATCGTTGGAATTTGGTGTCATGTTTATGTGTGCCTTGTTGGGACGTGTGTTTGGAGGCGTTTCAGATCACTAAGTGAGTTTCTGGGTTTTTGTGGTGTAGCGCACGCTAATGTTTATGGCATAGCGCACGCTACGGCGTTGGGGTTAGCGCACGCTACCAGATGTGTAGCGCACGCTAACTGGCAGTCCAGAGGCAGTCCAGGAGCTACTGGACTGGGACTGTGGCTTTGTTAGCGCACGCTAAGGTCGATAACTAGCGCACGCTATCGACTGCTTAGCGCACGCTCTTCCTTCTTTCTAGCGCTGCTCGGTAAGTACAGATCATCTGTCCAGGCCACCGGATCTACCCGTGACTCGTTAGCGCACGCTACACTCATGGGGCTAGCGCACGCTAACAGTGTTATATGCGGAATGTTCTGGGCGTTGACCTCGTTAGCGCGCGCTAATGCGGTCTAGTTAGCGCACGCTAATAACTGTCCAGTATAAATACTGGACAGCAGGCTTCACTTCGTCATTTCTCTCCCTTCTTCATCCTTTCCGACGGGAGTGAGCTCCAGAGGTGATTTTCAGCGATCTTCTTCGTCAAGCTTCATTTTGGAACGGATTTGTAGGTGTTTAACAACACCAAATCATCTTCTTGATCCAAATCAAGGTAATCTCTTCTTAGAACCCTAGTTCTTGAATTTTGGGGGGGTTTCTCCTTAGTTCTTCGATTTAATCCGAGGATGATGAATCGATGGTGAAATTCTTGTTGTCTTGGCCATGATCTTCGGATTTTTGAACTCATTCATGATTTTATATCACTCGGAACATAATTCTTGATTTCTTGGAGACACACTTAGATCCTTGTTGTTTTTAGGATCGATTCGGATTCCGTTTAGTGTTATTGATTCGTGTTAGTGTTATTTTCGTAGTTCTCGTGGAGTTGTCGAGTTCTTGGTCGGTTTTGGAAGTTCGAGGGCTGACCAACCTCATCCGTTCGTTGTCCGGTGTTTCGTGGTATCGAGGCCTTGTGATTCGTCGTATTTGTTCGCTCGCGGATTTGAGGCAAGTATCTTGCCTATACACTTCATATTTCGTAGTGGTTATAGTCGGTAATTGACTAGGTGTGCAATTGAATTATTTTTAATGAACTTATAAAAGAATCGGTATATTCTCGATAAAGGTTTTCTATAAAATCCACTTATGTGTTTGTGAACGATTGTGTGGTTCTGAGGATATGTACTAGTGGTGTGCTTCGGAATATCTTCTTTACGTTTGGTATCGTTGTGCGTGATTATGTTGATAGTGGACTTAAGTTATGTCTTTCTGACAAGAAGTGTGTATATGTGTGTGGACGTGTGTACTATTGATGAGTTTGTGATGATGTGTGATGTGAGTATGTGTCGGATGTTGTGGCCATTCTTAGCAAGTACCTTGATTTACAGTTGAAGTACTTCGGGGGAATATGTTTTTGAATCGTGATTTCGTGAAAGTGGTAATTTCAGAAAATGTGGTTTGTGCCATGTGGTTACTGAGAGTGTGTGAACCGAGTAAAACCAGTGAGGGTCCCCTGGGGTCCGGTAGGCTGCGTATCCCTACGGATCACTCGGTGGGCTATACACCAGGGAGGGCCTGACGAGGTGTCTCTGGGGTGTGTATCTTGCTGAGAGGTACAGGGCCAGTATAGCTCGGGAGGTTGTTTTGTGATATGGCACGATGTTGTTTTCGATAATTGTGATATGTCCGGAGTATCACATATGCAAATTCCCAAAGCGAGATACATCATATGTAAGGTCTTGGTACTTGGCTAAAATGGCACCGGTATAAGCGTCGTGTATTATTTGTTTCATGGTTGCGATATTTTTGGCATAAGGATACGGGCCCTGTGATTGTTTCCGTACATTGTGGTTTGGTTATGTATCGAGTGTGACCGTTGTGTTATTCACTCGAGTATGGGATATGGATGATTTGGGTCGTGGACCCTGTGTTTGTGACCAGATTGGTATCTTTGAGCAAAAACAATTCTTTGGCCCGTGTCCCTATGTGGTTTGTCGAGTTAAAGATTTATTAGTCCAGAAATGTCTTTCTAAAACTCCCGAGACTTTTTAAATGCTTTTCAAAGAGCCTGCGTGTCTCATTCCAATTTTTCTTGGTTTGAACTATTTTATTCAATGAAATATCTCGGAAATCTTCACCGGGTTGAATTGTGGAATTAATCAAGTTTTTATATTCTTGGAATATGTTGTGTATAGCTCGATTCCGCACTTTATACTTGCACTAGCAAAACAAAGGAGTTTGCTAACCCCGAGTATTCGGGGTGGATGTCTGTATTGCCCGTGTACTTGCAAAGTTGTTGGGAGCGAATCACAGGATCGGTACGAAGGATGATGGAAGACGACGATGCTAATCACATGAAGGCCATGTTGGGTATTTGGTGAAGTCTTATTGTTTTGTCTTTTTGTTGGGGTATTTTCTAATTTTCGGGAAGTATTAATGTATCCTAACCCCTGCGTGGGTACGAGTTAGAAAAAGAGTTTTGTATGTTCGATGTAAGAATATTTGGTATAAGACCAAATCGGTCTAATGGTTCATTATTTAGCCATATCGTCTTAAAATGTGATGTATTGTTTTCGTATTTAGCCTGGTAGATCCTCATGGAGAGGGTCTGCGGCGCTGTAATATTCCCAAGTGGTTTGGGGGTGTTACATAATATGGTATCAGAGCTTAGGTTGCGGAAACCTAGGCTATCGGGTCCAGTCGGGTATTGTCGTGTCTTGTTCTGTCAGATTGTGTCTGTCTAAGTCGTGTCGCGACGCGTCGTCTGGAGGTCGGTCGTGATTAGTATCAAGGTGCAACCATCATCTTCGTGCGATCTGTGGATGTAAGTCTCCCCACTATAATATTGTGTCTCGTATTACACGGGCTTGTGTGATATTTGTGCTATGTTGAGGAGTTAAACGTGAATCATGAATATGCCCTCCATGTTTGTTTGATTTTTGTAATGTGCCGGTGTATGTATATATATATCCTTGTATAAATTGTTTTACAAGAAATAATGTTTGGTGTGGTTACACTAGCTAAGTTCATCAATGTGATATTTTTAATGTTCTAAATGTTCTTGGGTAGTCACGTAAAATTTATTTTAAAACATCTTTCAAGAAAGGAAAAGCTTGATTTTCGTGTTATGACCTCGAGGCCAAACATTTTGAGAATTCAAACTACTTACATTTTATTCCCATTGTTATATTGCAAGTTTTCAAAAATTTAACTTTAAACTCATTTGAGGTCTACCAAAAACTTACTTGAAACGTGACTCTCGCTTTTAAACTTTTTGGTCCCATGTATTTCGTTAAAATGGTACGTGATAAATATGTTGTCGTTATTCAGCTGTAATGCTCCGAGTTGTGATTAGAGTGGTAGTGTGAACGCTGAGTCGTTCGGTATGCACTCGTCGAGATAGTTCTCTTGACCGAGAGGTGAAGACTCGGTTTGGAACATTGTTTAACTTCTGACGGTTAAGTGTGTGATGTTATAATTATGTGAATCGTTGGCATTTGGATTTGTACGCTGTTGTTTGTTTGTAACCTTCGGTCTGGCACCGTTGGTAGGTGAGTATGGTTGTGTTGCTAAACTTGCACAGTCAGCACACATCATCTATTGTTGTGGAACGCGCTTTTTGACTGGGCAAAGTTTTAGACTGTATTTTGCCGTCACGTCTAACCTTTGCAGTCGATCATCTGTGAGTGGTTTCCGGGTGTGCATTATATTGTTGTGTAATTATGTGACTTTCGTTGCGTTAAATTTTCTTGATCACTATGCTGAGGGGCAGAGATCTTGGTCGCAACCATGGTACGGAGGACCACGGGGATCAGGCGCGGGATCGAGAGAATATTGTTGGGAACGATATTGGTATGGATGTTTCTACTGTATTGCAACAAGTAGCAGCACAAATGACTCAGTTGACCAAGGCGATTCAACGCAACACTGATGCGATTCAGAAGGTCGGGACAAATCTATGACTCCGAGAGGTAATTCGTATGAGTCCCCCTCGATTCGTTGGTGCGACAGATGCACTGGGCTGGGATGATTGGCTTCTTCAGTTGCAAAAAGATATCTGAGGCCATTGATTGCCCTGAAGATCGGAAGGTCCCTATTGCTCAGTACCTTCTTAGCGATGATGCTGTTCATTGGTGGGAAGCCGTTAAACCTCGGGATCATGTCGTCATGTGGGCGGAATTCCGAGAACTTCTGGAAGATGGGTTTTATCTGGATCCGAGTGGGAAGCAAAGGAAGCTGGATGATATTGTGGTTAGTACTGGAGTTGATGTTTCTCGATTGCAACGTAGTAGCCTTTCCGCTGTGAAGCTCCATCGCTCGATGCTTGGGACTGAGAAGTTCCAAATCGTCAGACGCCTCCTGGTAAGGCCAAGAGGTGTTTCAACTGCAATGTGTCAGGGCATGTTTGTGCACATTGTCCTTCTCCTCCAGTGACGTGTTACAAGTACGGACTCGTGGGACACCGGGTTCAGTTCTGCGAGTTAGTCACCGAGTCTTCCGAGGCCCGAACTTGAGCATTGATATCAGGGCTGACTCTGAGGAGTCCCTGAGAGCGTAGCCTACCAGTTGTATGTTGTGTTATCTCCTTGCCTCGTTGTTTCGAATTTTGGGGATAGACTTCTTTTGCTAGAAGTGGATCGGATTTTCGAACTTTTGTGTTTTCAACTCTATCGACTCATTTGTGTTCGTTGATATTTTCTGAATTTGCCCTACCCTTTGTTTTGTTGATCAAACGAGTTGTGGTAATTTTTCGAAATAATCCACTTGTCGTTGTGACTTTTTGTTCGATTACGATTCCATCCCTGTGGATTTTTGTGGATGCATATCTTGTCGCTTTACCACATTACCTATTATCTCGAGCCGAGGTGTGAACTTCGGAGTTGTTATTTGATTCTTGTTGGTCGTCGTGATCCGAACTTGACTGTTCGACTGTTATTGTCTCAATCATTGTGGTTCGATCATTTGTTGTCTGATTTTGTTACTTCTGTATCGTGATTTTTGAGCATTCAGATCACGTCGTATTTTCCTTCACTTCGGGAAATTAGCTTCATTGATCTTCCGACCCTCGAATGGTGGAATTTTGTATTTGTGTGGCATTGAGCTCGCGTCTTGATTGTTATACTGTTCGGGCTGGCCAACCATATTGATCTTGTTCGTTGCGTTTCGTTATCATTCTGGTATAATGATATGGATGTTATCAGCCACGTGCCGCATGTGATTCGTTGCAGGTCATCAGCAACAGTTAGCACGTGTTTTGCGTTTTGTTATCGTTCTGATTTCTATTGTCGGAGATTGTTTTGCGCCGATCATTTTGTGTTTTAAGTTTCGAGGACGAAACTTCTTTTAAGAGGGGTAGAATGTAATACCCGAGATCCTTGTTCCAGATTCGTTGAGTTTTTGGGGTTTTATCGGATTGTTATTGTCCTCATCGTTGGAATTTGGTGTCATGTTTATGTGTGCCTTGTTGGGACGTGTGTTTGGAGGCGTTTCAGATCACTAAGTGAGTTTCTGGGTTTTTGTGGTGTAGCGCACGCTAATGTTTATGGCATAGCGCACGCTACGGCGTTGGGGTTAGCGCACGCTACCAGATGTGTAGCGCACGCTAACTGGCAGTCCAGAGGCAGTCCAGGAGCTACTGGACTGGGACTGTGGCTTTGTTAGCGCACGCTAAGGTCGATAACTAGCGCACGCTATCGACTGCTTAGCGCACGCTCTTCCTTCTTTCTAGCGCGCGCTGCTCGGTAAGTACAGATCTGTCCAGGGGCCACTGGACTGGACCCGTGACTCGTTAGCGCACGCTACACTCATGGGGCTAGCGCACGCTAACAGTGTTATATGCGGAATGTTCTGGGCGTTGACCTCGTTAGCGCGCGCTAATGCGGTCTAGTTAGCGCACGCTAATAACTGTCCAGTATAAATACTGGACAGCAGGCTTCACTTCGTCATTTCTCTCCCTTCTTCATCCTTTCCGACGGAGTGAGCTCCAGAGGTGATTTTCAGCGATCTTCTTCGTCAAGCTTCATTTTGGAACGGATTTGTAGGTGTTTAACAACACCAAATCATCTTCTTGATCCAAATCAAGGTAATCTCTTCTTAGAACCCTAGTTCTTGAATTTTGGGGGGGTTTCTCCTTAGTTCTTCGATTTAATCCGAGGATGATGAATCGATGGTGAAATTCTTGTTGTCTTGGCCATGATCTTCGGATTTTTGAACTCATTCATGATTTTATATCACTCGGAACATAATTCTTGATTTCTTGGAGACACACTTAGATCCTTGTTGTTTTTAGGATCGATTCGGATTCCGTTTAGTGTTATTGATTCGTGTTAGTGTTATTTTCGTAGTTCTCGTGGAGTTGTCGAGTTCTTGGTCGGTTTTGGAAGTTCGAGGGCTGCCCAACCTCATCCGTTCGTTGTCCGGTGTTTCGTGGTATCGAGGCCTTGTGATTCGTCGTATTTGTTCGCCGCGATTTGAGGCAAGTATCTTGCCTATACACTTCATATTTCGTAGTGGTTATAGTCGGTAATTGACTAGGTGTGCAATTGAATTATTTTTAATGAACTTATAAAAGAATCGGTATATTCTCGATAAAGGTTTTCTATAAAATCCACTTATGTGTTTGTGAACGATTGTGTGGTTCTGAGGATATGTACTAGTGGTGTGCTTCGGAATATCTTCTTTACGTTTGGTATCGTTGTGCGTGATTATGTTGATAGTGGACTTAAGTTATGTCTTTCTGACAAGAAGTGTGTATATGTGTGTGGACGTGTGTACTATTGATGAGTTTGTGATGATGTGTGATGTGAGTATGTGTCGGATGTTGTGGCCATTCTTAGCAAGTACCTTGATTTACATTGAAGTACTTCGGGAATATGTTTTTGATTCGTGATTTCGTGAAAGTGGTAATTTGAAAATGTGGTTTGTGCCATGTGGTTACCGAGAGTGTGTGAACCGAGTAAAACCGGAGGGTCCCCTGGGTCCTAGAGGCTGCGTATCCCTACGGATCACTCGGTGGGCTATACACCGGGGAGGGCCTGACGAGGTGTCTCGGGGTGTGTATCTTCCGAGAGGTACAGGCCGTATAGCTCGGGAGGTTGTTTTGTGATATGGCACGATGTTGTTTTCGATAATTGTGATATGTCCGGAGTATCACATATGCAAATTCCCAAAGCGAGATACATCATATGTAAGGTCTTGGTACTTGGCTAAAATGGCACCGGTATAAGCGTCGTGTATTATTTGTTTCATGGTTGCGATATTTTTGGCATAAGGATACGGGCCCTGTGATTGTTTCCGTACATTGTGGTTTGGTTATGTATCGAGTGTGACCGTTGTGTTATTCACTCGAGTATGGGATATGGATGATTTGGGTCGTGGACCCTGTGTTTGTGACCAGATTGGTATCTTTGAGCAAAAACAATTCTTTGGCCCGTGTCCCTATGTGGTTTGTCGAGTTAAAGATTTATTAGTCCAGAAATGTCTTTCTAAAACTCCCGAGACTTTTTAAATGCTTTTCAAAGAGCCTGCGTGTCTCATTCCAATTTTTCTTGGTTTGAACTATTTTATTCAATGAAATATCTCGGGAAATCTTCACTGGGTTGAATTGTGGAATTAATCAAGTTTTTATATTCTTGGAATATGTTGTGTATAGCTCGTATCTGCACTTTATACTTGCACTAGCAAAACAGTGGAGTTTTGCTAACCCCCGAGTATTCGGGGGGTGGATGTCTCAGACAAGGCCCGTGTACTTGTAGGTTGCTGGGGAGCGAATCACAGGATCGGTACGAAGGATGATGGAAGACGACGATGCTAATCACATGAAGGCCATGTTGGGTATTTGGTGAAGTCTTATTGTTTTGTCTTTTTGTTGGGGTATTTTCTAATTTTCGGGAAGTATTAATGTATCCTAACCCCTGCGTGGGTACGAGTTAGAAAAAGAGTTTTGTATGTTCGATGTAAGAATATTTGGTATAAGACCAAATCGGTCTAATGGTTCATTATTTAGCCATATCGGCTTAAAATGTGATGTATTGTTTTCGTATTTAGCCTGGTAGATCCTCATGGAGAGGGTCTGCGGCGCTGTAATATTCCCAAGTGGTTTGGGGGTGTTACAGAAACGGGTCGAGACAACAATTACAGATACGAATACCCGTAACTTTCAAGAAATTACAAAATGGCCCAAAACGCCCGGAAATCACGATACGTGATCGAATAACCAAACCGAAGTTCACAACACGTCTAACAAAGTTAAACGGACTTGCGGGAAACTCGAAACAGCAGTTTTGGACGAGATTCGCAAGAATCGAACTCAAGTGCGGAAAAGTCGCTAAAAAGCACGGAACTCAACAAAACAACACCGAAACGAACTCGGATGACAAAAAGTGTAGAATTAATCATTCTCAGAATGACGAAACGGTCATGAGCGAGCCACAAACGGACTCCGCCGAAAAAGAAATTTACCGAAAATCGAAAATTGCGGATATTACATTCTACCCTCCTTAAAAGAAGTTTCGTCCCAAAACTTAAAATAAGTAGGGAGAAGCAATATCCCTTACCAGGAAAACTCGACGAGATACACAAAAACCGAAGACTCGCGCCCGACGGCGAAACGCTGCAAGGAACGCAAAGAGACATACGACGAGAAAATACGCTCTAGGGCGACTAACACAACGTCACCGATAGAGACATAATAAAATCAACGAGTGACAAGCGTCATTAAACGGATAATATAATCAAGTCAATTATCCGAACAATCACAAAACACAACGAACGAAAATCAATATGATTGACCAACCCAACGGTTCATTAATCAAAATGCGAGCCAAACGCTGAACAAATACGAAATTCCACCGCCTAAAGATTGGAAGATCGAAAACGAGACTAATTTCCCGAACTTAAGGGAATTACGAAGGAGCCTGAACGCTCAACAATCACGAAACGAGAACAAAAACTGAACAAACAAACGATTGAGACAACAAAAATCGAACAATCATGTCCGAAACACGTAGGATAATAAAATTCAAACAACAACTCCCAGGATGACCTGGTGAGAATAAAGAAGACGTGCATTCCCACAATATCCACAGAAAGGGAATAGCGATTGAAAAGCCACAACGACAAACGAGTTATTCAAACAATACCACCTCGTTCGATCAACAAAAGCAAGGGATAGGGAATGTTGAGACTTGTTAACGAGCATTAACGAGTTGATAGATCCAAAATAAATAAGTTCAAAATCCGATCCACTTTGAATAAAAGAACTATTAGAACCAAAAGATGTTACTTCCGAACAAGGTTCACAATAGTCGAACCGAATTCGGAAAAGTCACAGCGATAACCAGATCGACTCAAAATCAGATTATAGCTCGTTCAAATGATGAAACCAAGGTATAGAACAAGTTCAGAAGGTATCAATGAACACGAGCGAATCGATAGACTGGAGAAAGAGAAGATATAGAAGTCAAAATAGTACGGGTATTACCTTTGACCTCGCCCCCGAAACTCACAACAACGGAACCAAGGTAACAATATAACAAGCAATCGACACAACGCGGAACAATCACCGATGCACACAATCATACCAACCCGAGCTCTAACAGCTCGCATATATGCGATAACGCATAAACCGCTACGAGGCGACAACATCCAATACCAATATCGCACCCCTCACAGAGGCTACCACGACAACTGTGTGGCGAACTACTCAACGCTCACACCGCCAATTCAACAACAACTCGGGGGTTAACACCCTAACGAGAGCACGAACATCACACATATATTCCCGGACCACAAATAGGAATGATAGGTTTTGAAAACGAAAACCATCTTTTGAAAATAACTTGCAAGCACCAGTTGATCTTGAGTATCATATATCAAAAAGTAGTACAAACATCGTCATCGAGACTTAAAAAAAATCATCTTGCGTTTGATAAAAAAATGAAGACACCTTTCCTTAAATTAAAACTTTTCAGCTATATTCGACCTTCGGGTCTAAGCGAATGCATTTCTAAATCATTAGAAATATTTCAAAATATTTTGATCCTCAAAGTAAAATAATCTTGAAACATAGCGTGGCGCTAGTAGACATCTTGAGAACACTGTGAGAAAATAATTCATTTTAAAAGTACGTCTCGAGGTTTATTTTTTTTTATTTTTTTTTTAAGATACCCAAGGTTTTTCAGAAGTACAATAGGCCAAAATGCCCAAAATTCGCACGTATCAACATTCACTTAAACACATCATATCACACGCATCAAACTGCTCAAAATCATGACAGTGATATACAATCCTTAGGATATGTTTAACAACAGCGTTAAAACAACAAGCGGTTTATCAAAACTGGATGGAAAACGATATCAAAAACAAAACTCCAAAAAGTCCACTCTAGGGATTCAAGAAAATACCTAGATTCGGCGAAGAACAAAGGATTAGATGATGTTAAAAATCATCTAGGATACTCCAAAACACCTTTGGATGGAAGAAAAATCAGCCCAGATGCGAAACCGAGTCGCTACGTCTCAAACTCATAGAGGAAGAAGAAGAAATGAAGAAAATGCAACTTAGATCGGTGTCCAAGATTTATATCGACACAATTAGCGTGCGCTAATCATTTAGGTTATCGTGCGCTATCACGGCACCAAACATAACTCCTGACGAAAAATACACTGTTAGCGTGCGCTATCCCCAAGTGTTAGCGTGCGCTTAACGAGAACTTGCACTACCCGGTAGCTCTGGGATCGCCTCGAACTACCGTGTAGCGTGCGCTATCCTCCCCTTAGCGTGCTACCAACGCACTCTTGCGCGCGCTAGCCGCAAAGCGTAGCGTGCGCTAACGACCCACGAGACAACAAATGAACACACCGAAAAATTACATGCCGTAAACCTTTCTCACAAGGATTTACTGTGCTAAGCACAATTTCCCATGTCATTTCGAAAATGCTAAAAAGACCAATGACGGTAATATTTTTCCAAAGCTCACAAAATCATTTGTCAAACCATCATGAAATATTCAAGGCCAAAATGCCAAAACTTGATTCAAGGAATCGGTTTTACGAAATAAAACTCAGTTTGCAAAATACCGAAAGCCGTTTGAAAGAACTCACGCAGCGGATAAAATACGGTACGAAAATACATCAAGAAGGATTTACACTCCTCGTATAAACCAAATACGAGAGTCTAATAAACACATATCGTGAAATCAAAATCCATAGAAGGATTCCATCATTCAATCGACTAATCATACAAATAACTCGTGTCACACGAGGCACAACACAAGGAAGGGAGTTTTACATCCATAGGTCGCACGTAAGTGACGACCGCCCCTCGATACTAATCACGATTAATGATCTCAAACGACGCGTCGCGATGCGACTAAGTCAGACAAAATCCGACGAGACAAAACTCAAAAAAACACAACTTGACTCGACAGCCTAGGTTTCCACCAAGCTAATCTAATTTTTAAAATCGTATACTCTAGTTATTCGAAAATAAAACCGATAAGTTAAAAATCGTTTTCAAGACCCTTTCAAACACGACAAGAGCTTAACAGCGGTAGCATTTTATAAAATGTCCTAAACACTTTTATACACGACCTTTAAATACCGACACAAGGTTTTATTTGAAAATACAAGGCTGGCTCGCCCAAATTCATGTCACTTTTCAAAAACCCACAATACGATCAAGTCTCAGAGATTTTCAAGCATGCACGCCGCATGTATTATTATTAATAGAAACACATTGGTTGTAAATAACAATAATTAGTCAAGTACCAACAATTTCCGAACACACGCATATACGGCATTCAAAAATCACCAGTTCAACAAGCGCAACTCGGGAATACTAATTCCAAGCATATGTCAAACTATCTCTTCAAGTTTGACAGCAGAACTAAAGATCACCGATTTGGACGTATGTCGAAACCACTATGTGAGTTTCTCAACAAACTCGCCATCAATACCTATACAGAACATATCAATGTTCAAAACTTCTACATCATACCGCACCCTTCGGTCCAACCCATCAAGACATTCACTCAACATACATTTAGTATACCGCAATTACCAAACACAGATTCCATCATACAACAAAAGACTAGAGAGTCAAGCCCTCTCACAATATACCACGGAGCAAAACTCGGATCTTTCGATCACCAACGATCCCACCAATGCTAGGAAGTTTAGCGATGGAAGGCTCGCAAAACGACAAACGGTCAAGCCCGAACGGCGCACATACTCCAGAGAGACAAAGGACGGCGCAATACTAGAATCAAAAGTACACAAACCGGATGGATCGAAAAACAACTCGACGATAAGTACGAGAGAGGCAATCACAGTTCAAGAAGTGGAATTTCAATACGAGAAAACAAGAGAATCGAGTAAGGAAAACTTACGAGCACTGGATGTACTGAGATGCCGGCAGCGGTGTGACAATGTGCAAAACAAAACACAACTAGACCCAAATAACCAACAAGCCTAGGTATCCATAAACCTAGAGCTCTGATACCATTTTCTGTAACACCCCCAAGATATTCGAGGTGTATTACAGCGCCGTGGACCCCTACATGGGATCCACCAGGCTAACACAAGAAAACACCTCTCGACTAACCGTCTCGGTTAGCAAGGAAACAATTCTTAACAACAAGAACATAAAACAACACATCCGGTACAACCGGCATAATAAACATCAACCGACAAATACAGTAACTCCAACGAAGACCAATCACAATCCGAAAGGAAAAGCCTAAGTACTCGCGAGTACAATCTATAAGTTTACAATTTGGAAAACATCCACATCAAAAGAGACAGTAGGAAATAACAAGACTCAATTGCACATGTCAACAACCTTGGCCGACATCCTCGTACCATCCCAAGCGCCATGCATGGCTGAACATAACCTGAAATCCATAACAAGAATTTCCCCGACAACGGGTCCCCCAAAAGGGGTTACCAATTACGCTAGTACAAGTATTCAAGGCAAACCAATCGCTTACACATTTCATAGTACATGCACCAATATCAATTTCAAAAGCCAAAACCAGACATGTCTTTTCCGGAAATAAACAGTCAAACAATTTGCCTTGGGAACAGAGTCATATCATAAATTCCCGCACGAGGCCTCTATGGACCCTCCTGCACTGGCTATATTATAAAGCAAAACACGCACATGCATAGCCTTGAGAATAGAGTCATATCATAAATTCCCACACGAGGCCTCTAAGGACCCTCCCGCACTGGCTAGCTAAACAAACTCATGAATCCGGGACGCAAACCTTTGGATTCCCTCCTTGATCCCGTCGGACCAACACGAGGTGAGCAAATCACACACAAAATACATTACCATTCCACGTTAAGCATAAAGGTTTCCAAAAATACTTGCCTTGAATTATTGACGACGCAACGAATGGAAAGGAAAGTCACCGACGAACGCTAGGAACCAATGAAACCGAACCTAACGATTCGAAGAATACAATCACAACCATTTCTAAATGAATACGGAATTGGAATACACCCGAAAACCCGCCTACGATTCATGTATATTCGTATATAAACAACAACGAGGGCGGACCACAACCAAACCCTCTCGATTCCGTAAAAATCACGAAATATACCATGAATCCGTAGGGAAACTAAAAATACCAACAAGATTAATCATATTCATCATGAATTAATCGACAAAACGGAACGAATCGGACAAAAACGCGAAAACCCCCAAATCTACCCAAAAGTAGGGTTCTAAAGATCTAACCTTGATTATTTGGATCGAAGGATGTTATAGGATGATTGATCGGTGATATAAACTCGAAACTTCATGGATTTGTTGTCCAACAACATGGTTTCGTCTCCTCCAAAACCCCACCATGACCGAAGAGAAATGAAATGAAAAATGACCGAAAAAGTCGCCGGTCTGTCATTTATATCTGGGCCGGAACTAGCGTGCGCTAGCCTTCCCGGACTAGCGTGCGCTATCGGCCAGTATCGGCCGAGCACTCTCGGCCATGGCCCGCATGACCCGGCACCACCGACCAATTACGCCGACCATGACTCGACCGCCCGACTCCCGCTAGCGTGCGCTACGGCCGGAAGCCAGCGCGCGCTAGCCGACTGGCCCAGAGCCACTGACTAACAAACTCACCCGTGTAACGTCGCTAGTCGGCCGACGGCGTGCGCTACCCTCCCTTAGCGTGCGCTTACGACCGACGATGGCGTGCGCTACCGCCGATCCCGACCGAGTCCGAACCTCGTAATCCTCCGCCTGTGCCCGATAGCGTCTGGCCGACTCGGCAGCGTGCGCTACATCGCTGAGCTAGCGCGGCCCCGGCCAGTGGCGTGCGCTTACGCCGGTTCTCGCCGTGCTCGCCGGCGGTGCCCAAGACTTCCGACAAGGCCGCACTGGGCCCGGCACCGCCACCACGACCCGACGCCTCGATTTCCGAAAATGCACGGAACGAACACGACGAAAAGTTCGCGGACGACATCAACGACTCGAAATGAAAACGTAATACCATAATTAATCATATGCGACCAAGAAACGGGTCGAGACAACAATTACAGATATGGATACCCGTAACTTTCAAGAAATTACAAAATGGCCCAAAACGCCCGGAAATCACGATACGTGATCGAATAACCAAACCGAAGTTCACAACACGTCTAACAAAGTTAAACGGACTTGCGGGAAACTCGAAACAGTAGTTTCGGACGAGATTCGCAAGAATCGAACTCAAGTGCGGAAAAGTCGCTAAAAAGCACGGAACTCAACAAAACAACGCCGAAACGAAATCGGATGACAAAAAGTGTAGAATTAATCATTCTCAGAATGACGAAACGGTCATGAGCGAGCCGTCAAAACGGACTCCGGCCGAAAAAAAGAAATTTATCGAAAATCGAAAATTGCGGATATTACAATAATACTTATCCCCCTTAATTTAATGTGTAAGGGGGATTTAATTGTAACTTTTAATTGTAAATATATGAAGAGATTATTTTAATTGTAACTTTTAATGTAAATAAACTAATTTAAATACAAAAGTTATGATAAACATCACAATGCAAATGCACCTTCTAATACACAAGGTGATTAAAATGAACTTTTAAATGATAGTATAAATTACAAGATGGTTAAATTTTAGCTATGAAATCTTAGATAAAATCGGCGCATCGCACGGGTTGAATAAACCAAAAACAACCTCGGAGCAACATACGTGTTAGTAAATCCTCATTTCATATAACTAATTACATAGACTAAAATAAAAGGACAATAACAATAAAAAAACATATAAACTTCTCTAAAAGACATTTAAATTCTGCCATCTGCTCATTCAACCGTCTGCCCCAACATTAAGTACAAAATACGTAGATATTCAACCAAAGACCATGCATCGCACGGGTTGGATAATGCCTCGTATATATATATATATATATATATGGATGCGAGTACTCATATTAAACGAGTAAAATGGTACTCATATTATGAGAACAATAATATTCATTTGGCCGAGTACATGAGTACCTATGCATTCATTTGACCGAGTACATATATATTCGTACATATTAAATCAGTAAAATTATAATAATAATTAATAAGTACAACATTACTCATTTAGCCGAGATCTTTGCCCCTCCCCATCACTAACACACACATTTATTGTCTTATAAATTCATGCCACAAAGATATTAAAATCCCCATTCTCGTCAAAGCACAAACTTTTCTCCTTAATTTCGTTCACAAACATGCCTAAGTTATGCACATATTTCATCTTCTTCCTTCTTTTTACGATCATGAAGCCCGAAATTTATGTGATTCAAGCCCGGTTATTATCGAAGAAACCAAGACGGCAATGGGTTGAATCCAACTTTCCATCGTCCAACAAGGTCGCGATCGTCCGTTCCGTGTTGAGTGGATCAAAAAATCTCGAGAAAACTCTTCGTTACACTATCAAGAAATCGGGCCCAAGTCCGGGTGATGGCCATAAATCTTTTCTAGTCCAACCAGTTGCAGAAAATAATTCGTAAGGGCTTGTTTTGGAGGATGGGCAATTGAAGATAACTTAATACTACTTAATTTTAGTCTTGCATTGAGATTATTTGTGGGCTTTTATTGAGTCACGTACCATTTGATTACAAGTAATAATTGGTCAATTCGTCCCATACATTATTGGTTAGAAACCGAGTGACTCAATTTTGAACGAATTTAATAATAACGGAATATTTATTTTTTGAACATTAAATTGTTTATTATTGATCTACATTCTGAGAAAATAAATTATTTCCTCAAAATCGATCGCAAATGAGTAAGAAGTAGAGATTAAAATTGGTCATTTAAAATAAACTAACGGAATTGTAATTCCACTCCTACTAAATGATTGCAAATTAGATTAGTACCCGCAGTTTGAACAATTACAAATTCGTCTAAAAGTCAACGACGGAGGTGCGATTGAGATGTGAATGTAATTCTTCAAACGAGCATCAACTTTAGCAAGCAGTTTGAACAATTACGAATTCATCTAAAAATTAAAGTTCGCGGTGAAATTTGGGTGTGGATCATAGGCGGATCCAGCATTCGAAAACTACTGGTGCACCGACGCACAAAAAAAAAATAATGGACGATCGCGACCTTGTTGGTCCACTAATTCTGTCAGTCCATTTAAGCAAAAATACAGTCGTAGTCCAATTTGTGGATACTTCATGCAATATTTTTTATTCATGCCTTGGATATGATGTAAATCTATATTGAAAATCTGATAAAGATACAAATTTATCAATCATTTATCTCATTTTTTTTCATTTCTCAGCAAATCTGATCCATTTAATTCAGTCACTCGTAAAAAATTTGAAACGTTTAGTCAAACGGTTCGGCTCGATTCGCAAAATTTCGGCTCGATTTTGTAATATCCGCAATTTTCGATTTTCGGTAAATTTCTTTTTTCGGCCGGAATCCGTTTTGACGACTCGCTCATGACCGTTTCGTCATTTCGATGTAATACCCGGTTGTAATTCAGTCATTATCATTCAGTAATTTCATTCGGTGATTGTCACTCAGTGGATTTTCACTCATTTATAATCATTCATCAATTATATTCATTCACCATGTTCACCGTTCGGAAAAACTTCGAGTTGTGTATCGTTATTGTTCATTGTTTCAACTTTCCTCATATGAGTTCGACTTTGTTAGATCACCATTAATTTTTGGTAACTCCAAAAATTTTAAATCTTTGCAATATTATAGAGCATCGAGTTAGCTTTCCAATAGTTCGAACGGTGAGTCAATCGAGTCCTGGACGAGAGAGTTATGGTCGTTTAGCTCAACCGCTCATTTTTCGCTTATTGGCCGATCATCGCCGAACGAACTCGGCCGTGTCGTCCGACACGGCCCGTGCCGTACTCGTCCGAAATGCCGGTCTCGCCTCGAGACCCGACCGTGTCGTCGACACGGCCGAGTCGAACTCTTCCGGATAAGCCGAAACGATCGCCGACACGCCCGACCGTGTTCCAGACACGGCCGAGTCATGCCGAAGTCGCCGCTCGGACGGGTCACTATCGGAAGGCCCTCGCGCCGCGACCGTGTCAAGCAGACACGGTCGAGTCCTGTCGGCCACCAGGCGACACGACTGCCGTGCCGCTCAAGACGGGCAGTCGGCCTATTTAAGGCTCGGCGCTTTTCTTGACCATTTCACTCGGTTTTCCTTCTCTTCCGCGGCCGAGGTGTTGGAATCATGGAAGGATGTTGTTATACAATTAATCCATGAAGTTTTGAGTTTCATATCATCAATCATCCATCCTATAACATCCTCCGATCTACCGACCAGTCGATTTCCTAGAAATCTAGTTTTGGGGAATTTTGGTGTTTTGGTTGTTTTCATCCGTTTAATCCGATTTAACTTAGGATTATGATGGAGTGATGATTATTTAGATGTATTATATCATTTCCCTTGTTATTCCATGGTTGGATCGTATCGATTCGTTATTTTGGTCGAGTTCTTGATCGACGCCTTAAAGGTGTCCGATAAAATGTCATAGAGGGGTTTTCGGGCGTTCTACGATTATTCTTCTTCGTATGATCGATGATTTATTGATTATATGTTGTTAGGGTCGAATTCTTGTGAATAACTCGAGTCGGAACCCTTCCGTTCGTTGTCTTCTTCGGGGTCCGAGCTTCCCGATCGAACCGTGTTCTTCGGAGCGTTTGGTAGCGGTTATTAAGGCAAGTATCTTATTATACGACTTGTATCTTGTGACTAGTAATTACGTATGATATGTATGACGATTTTGCTTGCCTCCGTAAATATGTCCCGTTTGAGTTGGTTGTGTTTTCCGAAATTTGAAGGCTTTGTGATAATAGTGATATATTAGCATCCGTGTTAGGCGTTGTGCCATTTGTGCAGGATTGCGATGTACATATGAGATGGTTGTACACGTGGTTGTTCAATGTATTGTGTACCGAATGTGTGTTATGTTGGTTAAATGTCGTTGATTGATGATAGTTGTTGCGAGTGTCGAGGTTGTGTTATTTGCGTGCAATGTACGATTTTGTGGTGATCAAGGTGATTGATTAATGGTGCTCGTTGTTGTATGTAATGTGAATGTGAATATGTGTGTGACCGCTAAGTTCACTCGTGTTGGTTCGACGGGACCTACGAGGATTCGTGGCAGTGGACTACGGGATCGTAACTTAGTGAGGTGCGAGGTCCAATCGTCTTCTGACGAGGCCTACGATAACGCATGGCAGTGGACCATGAGTTTCGGACACAGTGCGTCCAACCGGGTGAGCTCGACGGGGCTTACGGTGACACGTGGCAGTGGACTACGGTGTCAGGACTCTGTGAGTGATTGTTATGATTGATATAGTCCGTGCGGGTTGTTATGCCTACGGAGACACGTGACAGTGGATCACGGAGTCGGAATTGGTTATGTTTGGTTAATAGTCCGTGTGGGTTGTTGAACCTACGGAGACACGTGACAGTGGATCACGGTGTCGGAATTGATTATGTTTGTTTAATTGTGCGTGATGTAGTCCGTGCGGGTTGTTGAACCTACGGAGACATGTGACAGTGGATCACGGTGTCATGAGCATGATACTTTTCAAATCAAAGTTTTTACAGGAAAAGTTTTAAGAAAGAATGTTGGGCCGAGCCCCACGAGATTTATGGAAATGTTTCCGGTATTGTAAACTGTTGAATTATGAAACAAGTTTTGGGTTAAGGCCCTTAAGTTTTGTTGGGCTTCGGTCCAGCATCCTGCCTGCATGGGCTTAAAAATGCGCGAGGCGCGGCTTGCGATTCGACCTGTGAGATCTGCACTAGAAAGTGGTTAAATGAATTGATTTGGACTACTCATACCAACAAGATGCATCTTCTTTTCTGGTAGCCATCTCATAGAAACTCCAAAGTTAAGCGTGCTTGGCCTGGAGTAGTTATGGGATGGGTGACCCCCTGGGAAGTTTCCCAGGTGCGCGTGAGTGAGGACAAAGCGCGCTAGAAAAGACTCGTGTTGCCACTTGGCCGGAACTGAGATGCTGGTGCAGTGGAGGTTTTCAGGTGCTGGAGGGCTATGTGATCAAATCTAGTATGCTGGAACTGAGATACTGGCGCAGCGGAAGTAAACGGAGGTGGAACATATGCTGATGTCAAGTGTTGGAGGACTGTGTGAATGAATCCAGCCGCTAGAGGGCTGTGTGATCAAATCTAGTTCGCGGAGGTTTCCAGACTATGGGGCTGAGATGCTGGCAGGTACTGGGAGGGGGATTGTTGGGCTTCGGTCCAGCATCCTGCCTGCATGGGCTTAAAAATGCGCGAGGCGCGGCTTGCGATTCGACCTGTGAGATCTGCACTAGAAAGTGGTTAAATGAATTGATTTGGACTACTCATACCAACAAGATGCATCTTCTTTTCTGGTAGTCATCTCATAGAAACTCCAAAGTTAAGCGTGCTTGGCCTGGAGTAGTTATGGGATGGGTGACCCCCTGGGAAGTTTCCCAGGTGCGTGTGAGTGAGGACAAAGCGCGCTAGAAAAGACTCGTGTTGGTACAGTGAGGATAGTCTTCATCATTCTGGGGACCAACAAGTTTTTCGAAAGGTTTTGTGAATAAGGACTTGAGGTCTTAAGGTTTTGAAATTTTAAAAATCCCCGAGATGATGTGTTCCTTTTCAAATATCTCTTACTTGAGTTCGAAATTCTAAAACTTCTCGGGAACATTTTGATGATTGATTTACGTATTAAATTCATAGTTGCTATTTGTTTGTTACATTTCGTATGGTTTGATACTTGCACTAGTAAAACAAAGGAGTTTACTAACCCCGAGTATTCGGGGGTGGATGTCTCTGCTTGCCCGTGTACATGCAGATTCAGGGGAGCAGTCACAGGATTGGCACAAGAGGATGACGAGCTGCAATACTAATCATGAGTCGAGAGTTGTTTTATTTTTGTTGTGTTGTCAGAGTTGATTTCAGTCCTCCGATGTATTGTATTTCGACCCCTGCGTGGGTAAT
The DNA here is from genome assembly GCA_033398695.1 of Orobanche coerulescens. Taxonomy (NCBI): domain Eukaryota; kingdom Viridiplantae; phylum Streptophyta; class Magnoliopsida; order Lamiales; family Orobanchaceae; genus Orobanche; species Orobanche coerulescens. The sequence goes on along the minus strand of CM065811.1, from coordinate 5,595,296 downwards.
ATTGTTAGTCAGTCTTGTTGATAGAGTTATGTGACCTCATCGGTCTGTGTGTTTATGTGTAAGTGACCTTAACGGTCTGTATTATTATATTGTTTGACCCTGGTCGGGCAAGCATTTGGTTGTTTATGGACGTTTAGCCTGGTAGATCCTTGCGAAAAGGGTTTACGGCGTGTAATATTCCCATACGGTTTTGGGGATGTTACATTTATGGTATCAGAGCTTAGGTTGCGGAAACCTAGGCTGTTGGGTCGAGTCGAGTCGTGATTTGTCGAGTAATTTGTCGTCTTGTCGTTCGAGTCGTCAGGTGACAAGTTGAGTTGTGCGTAGTCACAACGCGTTGGATATGTTGGCGGATGAGATTAGTATCGTGGGCGACCGTCACCCCCGTGCGACCTGTGGCTGTAAGTCTCCCTTCTTTGTGTTGTGCCTCGTGTGACACGAGCTATTTTTATGATTATTTGATTAGTGGCGGAATCCTCTTATTGATTTTGAATTCTTGATATGTGGTTATTTGACTCTCATATTTCATTCATATGAGGAGTAGTGTTGCTGGATTGTGTATCTTGGCTGTAAATATTTTTTTTTTCCGCTGCGTGAGTTCTTTCAAATGGCTTTCGGCCTTTTGCCAATTGAGCTTGATTTCGAAAACTGATTCCTTTAACCGAGTTTTTGGCGTTATGGCCTTGAACGTTTTGGCAAAATTCTTGTGACGGTACTTAGTATTTTGTAAATGGCTTTTGTGAGTTTTTGAAATATTACCGTCATCGGCCTTTTTAACGTTGTAAATGGTTTTTAGCCTGGTGAGTTCCGGCGCGGGACCCACGGCGCTATAATGTTTTGCGTAATTACCTGAAGTTTTTGGGCATTCTAGCCCATTAAATTATCTTTGAAAACCTTGAGTATCTTAGAAAATTCAAATTCGAGATGTACTTTTAAAACGAATTATTTTCTTGCGGTGTTTTTAAGGTGCTTTCTAACGCCGCAATACATTTCAAAAATTTTCCAGTTGAGGACCAAAAACATTTCGAGATATTCTCAAATGCAGTTGTTCAAACGCAAGATGATTTCAAAGTCTCGAAAATGATGTTTGTTCAACTTTTTGTAAAATGATACTCAAGATCAACTGGTGTTTCCAAACTGTCTTCAAAAGGTGGTTTTCGTTTTAAAACCCATCATTTCCTGCTTGTGGTCGGAGAAGGTGTGTATGATGTTGGTATTGTCGTTAGGGTGTTAGCCCTCCGAATTGTGATTAAATTGGTGGTGTGAACGTTGAGTCGTTCGCCACGCATATGTTTTTGTTGTCCCTTTTGTGGGAGGTGTGATGACAATCTTTAATGTTGTCATTTCGTGGTGACTTGCGTGTTATCGCACCTGTGTGAGCTGTTAAAGCTTGGGTTTGTACGTTTGTGTACATGTGTGATGGTTTCATGATGTTTGTAATTATGTGCTGGTTATTGTTCAGGCCGTTAAGGTTGCCGAACGATACCGTCGTTGCTGTATTGTTTGTGTGTGTATTACTTTACGATGGAAATCGTTGTATATAATATGTGTTATGATTCTTTGTTGTACTGAGTTGGCATCTCTGCTATGTTGTTTTGCGACGTTATGCCCCATTATACCTAGCATTTTGTATTCTCGGTATGCCGAGCCGAGACGTTTCAACCGTGGTGTGCTGGGGCATGCACGTGTAAATTGTCCCTCTTGTCGGTAACACATTTCAAGTGCGGACTCGAGGGACACCGAATTCGATTTGCGAATTGGCTACCGAGACTTTCGGAGTTCGCGCTTCAACACGCTTATCGGGATCGGCTCGAGAGGCCCAATGGAGATTTTTCGTCGGTTGCTTTTTGTGTGGTTAACTTGTTTCCGTTGTTGTGAGTCATGGGACAACATTTCTTTATATGAGGTCGAATATAATACCCGTATTATTTTGGCTTCGCATTTCCTCTTTCTCAAGTCTATCGACTCGCTCGTGTTCGTTGATACTTTCTGAACTTGTTCTGTATTTCGGTTTCGTCGTTCGAACGAGCTGTGATCTTGGTTTGGGTCAATCTGGTTATCGCTGTGACTTTTTCGAGTTCGGTTCGATTCTTATGAAGCTTGTTCGGAAGTGACATCATCTGGTTTTGCTAGTTCTCTTATTCGAAGTGGATCGGATTTGGAACTTCTATATTTTCGAATCTGTCGACTCGTTTTTGTTCGTTAACATTTTCTGAGCTTGCCCTATCCCTTTCTTTTATTGATCGAACGAGTGTGGTGTTTTGAAATTACTCGTTTGTCGTTGTGACTTTTCAATTGCTATTCCCTTTCCTGTCGATCTTATGTGAATCACATCTTGTTGTTTTCACCGGATCATATATTGTCTCGAGCCGAGACGTGTAGTTGTTGTTTGAATTTTATTGTTCTTCGTAATTTGAACATGATCGTTCGATTTTTGTTGTCTCGACCGTTGTGGTTCGATCGTTGATTGTTCGGTTTTTGTTGATCTCGTTTCGTGATTGTTGAGCATTCAGACTCCTTCTTAACTTCCTTAAGTTCGGGAAATTAGTCTCGTTTTCGATCTTCTAACCCTTGGGTGGTGGAATTCCGTATTTTTTCAGCGTTTGGCTCGCGTTTTGATTGATGTACCGTTGGGATGGTCAATCATATTGATTTTCGTTCGTTGTGTTTTGTGATTGTCGGATAATTGACTTGGCTATATTATCCGTTTGATAACGCTTGTCATTTGTTGGTTTTATTATATCCCTAACGGCGACGTTGTGTTGGTCGCCGTGGAGCGTGTTTTCACGCCGTATATTCCTTTGCGTTGTTTGTAACATTTCGCCGTTGGGCGTTAGTTACGCATTCTTGTGTATCTTATTGAGTTTTTCCTGGCGGAATATTTCTTCCCCCTACTTGTTTTAAGTTTCGGGACGAAACTTCTTTTAAGGAGGGTAGAATGTAATATCCGCAATTTTTGATTTTCGGTAAATTTCTTTTTTTCGGCCGGAATCCGTTTTGACGACTCGCTCATGACCGTTTCGTCATTTCGATGTAATACCCGGTTGTAATTCAGTCATTATCATTCAGTAATTTCATTCGGTGATTGTCACTCAGTGTATTTTCACTCATTTATAATCATTCATCAATCATATTCATTCACCGTGTTCACCGTTCGGAAAAACTTCGAGTTGTGTATCGTTATTGTTCATTGTTTCAACTTTCCTCATATGAGTTCGACTTTGTTAGATCACCATTAATTTTTGGTAACTCCAAAAATTTTAAATCTTTGCAATATTATAGAGCATCGAGTTAGCTTTCCAATGGTTCGAACGGTGAGTCAATCGGAGTCCGGACGAGAGAGTTATGGTCGTTTTAGCTCAACCGCTCATTTTTCAGTTATTGGCCGATCACTGCCGAACGAACTCGGCCGTGTCGTCCGACACGGCCCGTGCCGTACTCGTCCGGAAATGCCGAAGTCTCTGCCTCAGGACCCGACCGTGTCGTCTGGCACGGCCGAGTCGAACTCTTCCGGATAAGCCAGAACCGACTGCCGACACGCCCGACCGTGTTCCAGGACACGGTCGAGTCATGCCGAGTCGCTGTCGGACGGGTCACTATCGGAAGGCCCTCCGCGCCGCGACCGTGTCAAGCAGGACACGGTCGAGTCCCTGTCGGCCAGCTGTGCGACACGACCGTGCCGATCGGCACGGGCCAGAGTCGGCCTATTTAAGGCCTGGCAGCGTTTTTCTTCAGCCATTTCACTCGGTTTTCCTTCTCTTCCGCGGCTGGAGGTGTTGGAATCATGGAAGGATGTTGTTATACAATTAATCCATGAAGTTTTGAGTTTCATATCATCAATCATCCATCCTATAACATCTTCCGATCTACCGAATCAGGTCAGATTTCCTAGAAATCTAGTTTTGGGGAATTTTGGTGTTTTGGTTGTTTTCATCCGTTTAATCCAATTTAACTTAGGATTATGATGGAGTGATGATTATTTAGATGTATTATATTATTTCCCTTGTTATTCCATGGTTGGATCGTATCGATTCGTTATTTTGGTCGAGTTCTTGATCGACGCCTTAAAGGTGTCCGATAAAATGTCATAGAGGGGTTTTCGGGCGTTCTACGATTATTCTTCCTCGTATGATCGATGATTTATTGATTATATGTTGTTAGGGTCGAATTCTTGTGAAGAACTCGAGTCGGAACCCTTCCGTTCGTTGTCTTCTTCGGGGTCCGAGCTTCCCGATCGAACCGTGTTCTTCGGAGCGTTTGGTAGCGGTTATTAAGGCAAGTATCTTATTATACGACTTGTATCTTGTGACTAGTAATTACGTATGATATGTATGACGATTTTGCTTGCCTCCGTAAATATGTCCCGTTTGAGTTGGTTGTGTTTTCCGAAATTTGAAGGCTTTGTGATAATAGTGATATATTGGCATCCGTGTTAGGCGTTGTGCCATTTGTGCAGGATTGCGATGTACATATGAGATGGTTGTACACGTGGTTGTTCAATGTATTGTGTACCGAATGTGTGTTATGTTGGTTAAATGTCGTTGATTGATGATAGTTGTTGCGAGTGTCGAGGTTGTGTTATTTGCGTGCAATGTACGATTTTGTGGTGATCAAGGTGATTGATTAATGGTGCTCGTTGTTGTATGTAATGTGAATGTGAATATGTGTGTGACCGCTAAGTTCACTCGTGTTGGTTCGACGGGACCTACGAGGATTCGTGGCAGTGGACTACGGGATCAGAACTTAGTGAGGTACTGAGGTCCAATCGTGCTGGTCTGACGAGGCCTACGATAACACATGGCAGTGGACCATGAGTTTAGGACACAGTGCGTCCAACCGGGTGAGCTCGACGGGGCTTACGGTGACACGTGGCAGTGGACTACGGTGTCAGTACTGTGTGAGTGATTGTTATGATTGATATAGTCCGTGCGGGTTGTTATGCCTACGGAGACACGTGACAGTGGATCACGGAGTCGGAATTGGTTATGTTTGGTTAATAGTCCGTGTGGGTTGTTGAACCTAAGGAGACACGTGACAGTGGATCACGGTGTCGGAATTGATTATGTTTGTTTAATTGTGCGTGATATAGTCCGTGCGGGTTGTTGAACCTACGGAGACACGTGACAGTGGATCACGGTGACATGAGCATGATACTTTTCAAATCAAAGTTTTTACAGGAAAAGTTTTAAGAAAGAATGTTGGGCCGAGCCCCACGAGATTTATGGAAATGTTTCCGGTATTGTAAACTGTTGAATTATGAAACAAGTTTTGGGTTAAGGCCCTTAAGTTTTTCGAAAGGTTTTGTGAATAAGGACTTGAGGTCTTAAGGTTTTGAAATTTTAAAAATCCCCGAGATGATGTGTTCCTTTTCAAATATCTCTTACTTGAGTTCGAAATTCTAAAACTTCTCGGGAACATTTTGATGATTGATTTACGTATTAAATTCATAGTTGCTATTTGCTTGTTACATTTTGTATGGTTTGATACTTGCACTAGTAAAACAGTGGAGTTTTACTAACCCCCGAGTATTCGGGGGGTGGATGTCTGTTTTGCGTCCAGGTACATGCAGATTCATGGGAGCAGTCACAGGATTGGCACAAGAGGATGACGAGCTGCGATACTAATCATGAGTCGAGAGTTGTTTTAGTTTTGTTGTGTTGTCAGAGTTGATTTCAGTCCTCCGATGTATTGTATTTCGACCCCTGCGTGGGTAATATTGTTAGTCAGTCTTGTTGATAGAGTTATGTGACCTCATCGGTCTGTGTGTTTATGTGTAAGTGACCTTAACGGTCTGTATTATTATATTGTTTGACCCTGGCCAGGCAAGCATTTGGTTGTTTATGGACGTTTAGCCTGGTAGATCCTTGCGGAAAGGGTTTACGGCGTGTAATATTCCCATACGGTTTTGGGGATGTTACAGATTTGAGGCGTTCAAATGTATACTTCGACACTTTCAAATGTGTTCGAACCTAAGGTTCGATATTTTCAAACGTATACTCAAACGTATCATTGTTCGGTATAATTCGGTCCATTTACAGCCCTATCAGTGATTGCATGGGGCGTTCGATACCTACGAGGACGGCGAAATGTACACCGATGATTGTAGACATGTACAATGAGGGGCTCCCTGAGGATGTGTATGCCGGTGTTACAAGTCATGCGTGTGGTACGATTTTCTGGCCGGATCGGTAATTGTAGACATGTACAATGAGGGGCTCACTGAAGATGTGTATGCCGGTGTTACAAGTCATGCGTGTGGTATGACTTTCTGGCCGGACTCTAGGCGATTCGACTAGTCTCGTACCTCGTTGAGTGTTTTATCATTTAATTTTTGCCTTCTAAGACAGAAGAGATATGGGAACCCGATGGGTTGGCCCAGTTGCTCAGGCGAAGTGATTCGCATTGAGGAGTATTCCTGGAGATATTTTTTCAGGTCCGGATGGGCGTTTCATATTCTGAGTTATCTACTCTTGGTTTCGGGGACGAAACTTCTTTTAAGGGTGGAATATGTAATATTGAGAGGTAAATTTTTCCGCTCTTACTGTTGTATCGTACGTATTCATTTGGAACTGTACAAGTGATGTTGTACTCGACTTATACAATATATTGTGTAGAATCGAACTGTTTATGTTTGTCGTTGGTATCATTTTTCTCAACTGGATGTTGCTTGATGAGTTGTGTTTTTGGCTAAGTATTGGTAAAATAGCACACGTTACTTTCAGATATAATACGCACTAGTATGCAAGCTTAGCGTACACTAAGATTGGCGTATGTGTAACACCCCCAAATCCTATTGGGTTATTACAGTGCCGTGGACCCCACGCCAGGAGATCCACCAGGCGAACATGACTAAAAATACATTAATTAACACAACAAGGGAAAATCATAGTCCCTACCATGATATCCGACACAATATTCCGATAAGGAATTTTAACGTCAAAAGTAGCCTACATGGCCAAAAAAGAAATACAACAACATCCACGAACATCTGTTCGGGTAATACAACACGACAACACTGACAAGACTGGAGTACACTCCAACCGACTGACCGACAATGATCAACTCGTACTAGTATCGCTTGAATGCCTCGTCGCCATCATCATGCCCCTGTGTCTCAACTCTCTCCACGCAAGAACCTAAAACATGAAAAACATGTTCCGCCACTGGGTCATCATCCAGATAATGAACATAAAATACATGAATAACAAGATATGAATCCAAAGGCATATTTTAATGGTAAAATTATGATAATAATACGAAATCCTCACAAACCAAGGTAAGAACCGAGCATTCGTGCAATAATATGCCCACAAAGATACTATTAATAATTGCTCGACGAGTTAGAACATAAGTGCCCGACGGCGAATCAAAATCACGAGAATACCACAATGAATGACAAGACATGAACCAAACCAGATCGAATTAATTATGAATCACAATGCCCGAAGGCTCCAATGAAATTACCAGACAATAATAAAGGCACGAAAGTCATTCAATGAACAAATATCACAAACACTGAAGTCAAACACTGAAGTCAGAATAATGAGGGCGAAGCCACGGCACGAAGCCGTATCACAATGAGGGCGAAGCCACGGCATCCACCAGATCACAATTAGGGCCGAAGCCACGGCATCCGGCCGTATCACAATTAGGGCGATGCCACGGCATCCACCGTATCACAATTAGGGCCGAAGCCACGGCATCCACCGTATCACAATTAGGGCCGAAGCCACGGCATCTAGCCGTATCACAATTAGGGCCGAAGCCACGGCATCCAGCCGTATCACAATGAATGATAGTGTGCTGCCTTGAGTCGGCCAACACGATGATAGTAACACACGGATAGACTCCGTCCTTGACAGTCCCAAATTAACACCTCGATTGCCTTAGAACGACCAACCGACAACAATGATGCAGCGGATGATTTAATACCTCGATTGCCTAAAACGGTCAATCAACAACAATGATGCAGCGGATGATTTAATACCTCGATTGCCTAAAACGGTCAATCGACAACAATGATACCATAAATGATTGAACACTTCGATTTGCCTGAGAACGGCCAATCAATAACAATGATACGATGAATGAGTGAATACCTCGATTGCCTTAGAAAGGTCAATCGATAACAATGATTTAGTCAATGATTGAACATTTCGATTTACCTGAGAACGGCAATTCGATAACAATGATATGAAGGATGCTGATAAGTGTCAGTTTTGTACACTTATCCATGGTTTGTATCGATAAAATTCACCCATAATTGAGCTAGTCTACTCGTTTTTTGCTTTTAATTTATTAGTTTTAATAATTTTAATTTTATCGGATGATGATCGGATTAAATAACTGAATTACTCAAGAAACAACATGTTTAATAAATATTCTATTTATTGAATTTTTATATATTCATGTTGTAGGGCTTTCCGAGACGAATTCGGCAGTCTTTCCGGATTCAAAATCAGAGTTATATATCAAAAGTTATCATCCGAAGAAGATCAGGGGCAAAAACGCAAAGTCCGAGGAATTCGGGCTAAAACGTAACTATCAAAGCTTCAAATGAGCAAATTTACGAAGCCACGTTACGGCCGTAACATTCGGGGTTACGGCCAGAAGTCACTTAGTTACGGCCGTAACTCCCGAATGTTACGGCCGTAACTCTTGACAGATTGCTATGATTTGTCTAATTTTTATAATTTTTGTGTATTATTGAGGGGATGGCATTGATCCGATATAATGTAATAATGCTGTAATTTTGGAGCTATTAGATGACTTTAGGTGTATAAATAGACCCTTAGATCCTTCATCATTTACCATTCATCATATAATTTTCCATTTTCTTGTAAACTTTTCTTTTTGTGTGAAGAACACACTTGTGTTCTTGAGTGATCTTTGTAAGTGTGGTATAGTATATGTTGTTCGGAGAGTTTATTGCTTCTATCTCCTTTATCTACTAAGGGAGTTAGGATCAATTCTTTCTCTTGATTCAACTAAGAATGACCACCAAAGCTTGTAATATGTGTAATAAACCCTTTATGGGCTAAGTTTCTTAAGTTGGGATTATAAACAAGGTTAGTCATGTTATTTATGTTTGTATAAAGATATATTATGAATTACTTATTATTGTGTGTGATTTTCATTGTTTTAACAATCTTTATTTATTTGGCCAATTAATGAAGATATTTATGATCTTCATATGTTTCAAAGAAAATATGTTTGATTAGATCAAATGGTCTTCACTCTAAGTTGTTCTAGGGGATAGAAATATACCCCTAGTCCTTAGATGATTCATTGAGTTATTTTCACAAATCCTAATGCTATGTATTGAAGCCAATCAACATAGAAATATAGTGGATTGATTCAATATGTAAGGGGCGTTTTATAGTTCGAAAGAGAAACCGTCTTTTTAAGGAAAATCGAATCTACACAACATAATAAGTAAATTCATCTTATGATCTCCAATACATCTTTTATAACTAATGACGAACTAAGTTTGTAATCCCAACTATTTCATTTTATCGATAATCAATCTATTATTATTGCTATCTTTTTATTTCCTTATAATATTAGAACTATTATTGCAATTTCTTTGCAATTATTAAACCAAACTTTTTAATTGTGTGTTTCACTCATCTTAAGTATCTATAAAAATAGACTAATAGTGTATAATTCAAATTATAACATAACTTCCTTGTGGGATCGATAAACCGGACTCAAAAAGTCCACTTTACTACTTGATACGATATCGTGCACTTGCGATAGTTACACAAAAAGCGTGTCAAGTTTTGGCGCCGTTCTTAGGGAAGTATAAGTTATATTTGAAATCTTACATTATAAACTATTTTTGTAGGTACAAATTTCTCGACGTTGTAACTTAGTACTAAATTATGTTTGTCCGGTCAAATGGCGGATAACGGTACTCCGTGACTATTAAAGTCGGATTTTTCAGTTTCCCACAACAACTGATATTTGTATATATTTTTATTTTTTTTAATTATTTTCATTGTCTTTTTATTTTTGTTTTTATTTATCATGGATGAAACATTGTTTAAAATTGAAAAAAGATTTCCCTTTCTAAGCAAAAATGCAATTTTAAAAATTTACAAGACAAGGCTTGAAAGGATGAGGTTGCTTACTAATAAAAGCATACCTTTTGACATAAGATTCATTATCGAAGCCAAAGTAAGAATAGAAGGTGAATTCACAGAAAAACCAACTAGATTTTTACCAGGGCTTGGAAAAAGTTCATATGCCAAGAAACGACGAGCAAAGATTCTAGCCGTTTGCTATAAATGTGCTAGATGGGCAGTAATGCAAAATGTCGATCTTTAGGAATTCCATCTACAAACAGAGAAGATAAAATTCGGTTCATTAATGATGGTCGAATAAGGAGAATTTAGATAATATCGAAATTTCTCTTGACACGCATCCTAGTGGACTTGTGTATTACTAATTCAATGTTTGTGGAATAAATTCAAACGAATATGAACAACGTCTTGGGAATCGACGTTAAAAGACCTGTTTGCCAATTTGTAAGAAAATTGGATGGGAAGCTTCTCCCACTCATAGAAGGCGTTTAGGCCGTTTCAACGTAAAATCGAGAGGAAGATGTGAGCCACAATCACAACTACTGTACATACGCGTAAGTATCTTTTATTTTTGTCGTGTGGTGAGATTTTCTGAATAAAAAATTGTGATACGCGATAAAAGCTTTCATTATTCTATTGAGTAGTTGAAGCACAATCAAACGCAATCACAAACTTGTTAAACAATTTTTACCTTCTTTTTCTTCTATAAATAAACTTTCTCTTGGTTTCTTTCATTCATCCCTCAAACTTGTACTTTCTCTGTTTCTCTCTAATTTTTTTTTCTTTTCAAAAATGGAGTCATCATCTTCAACAAAAAAATTTTACACACTGCATTTTTGGTGGATCTAGTTACGGAAAAGAGGCATGCTTCATGACGACCCACAACTTAGGTCGTACCTTAGAGAAAAATGCATTCATGTAGTTTACGGAGGAGGAAGTCTAGGATTAATGGGACGAGTGCTATACACTTTATATGGAAGGAGTAAGAGTGTTGGGAGTAATCCCAAAACCTCTGGTGAAAGTAAAATCACCGGGTCAACTATTGGAGATGAGTTTAGATCTGTGAATATGCAAGATCGCATAACTCACATGATAAATAATTCGCGCCTTTATCGCCCTTCCGGTGGTTTTGGCACCCTTGAGGAACTTTTTCATGTGGTTACCAGAGCCACTAAATGTTCATCAAAACCAATAGGAGTGCTTAATGTCAATGGTTTCTTTGATGGTTTCTTGTCTTTCATCGACTACTCTGCTGAAAAGGGCTTTATTTCCGGCGTGCAAAAGCGAATCATAGTCGTTGCAACAACACGAGAAGAACTAATCGAAAAACTCAATGAATTTGTTCCTCAACGAGATCCAACTCTAGCTAAAATTATGCAGGTAGAAGATTTTACCGTGAGAAAACGAAAAGTAGATTCATTCCTCTCCCTTTGATAACCCATGTCGGACCCCTTGTATTTTTACTTTTTGTCGTGTGTAATAATCGTGCTAAATGATGGCAGCTTAAGGAGTTTCTTCTTGATCTCTTGACGCGCATCTATTCACGATTTATGTATTTTTATTTCATTACTGTAATGTTTATTTAGTGTTTTGCTTTTATAAAAACTTTGATGGCAGCGTAAGGCGACTCTTCGGACTTTCTTGATGCGCATCTAAAAAATTATGTTATACTTACGAGTATATTTTATTTTCTTTTGTGTGTGCCTCGTATATTTATTCTCTTGCAGATTCTAAAAGGCGTTAGGCTCAGACATCAACTTTCTTAACAGGGAGTATTCTGCTTTTCTGCATTGATTTTTATTTTATTTTTAAACTGAGGACAGTTTTATTTTCAAGTTTGGGGGTGGTTTGTTTTAGTATTTTGGTGTGTTGTAATTTTGGTGTGGTTTGTTTAATAATTTTGGTGTGTTTTGGTTGATTTGGTTATTTGCCTTAATTTTTTTTTTATATATATATATATATTTATATATATATTTATAGTATTTTGATTTTTGAGATTTTTAGATCTGGCCATAACACCAATAAATTAGCTATATACAAACTTCTAAAATCGTTTTAACCGGTAAAAAAATTGTATATTCCAAAATTTGTTGAGCCTTAATCTCTCTTTCCAAGCCTTGTAATTATCATATAATATCGAGTCATTCGTTACCTTGAGAAAAGAAGAATCAATTGGTTGATGAAAAATAAAACTGAAATTTACTTAATTTGTGGAGTTTTTGATTTTTCATGCTTAACTAAAAAATGATTTTCTGCAAAAATTCTATTCCCTAAAAAAAGGAGTCATTGGTGAAAAGAGCTACACGTTAGGAAATAACGGTGTGAAAGCTATCACCTAAAAAAATAAATGACGAAAAGGAGAAGTGTTGAGCAGCAACAGCTGCCTAATTTTGGAAGTCTTAAATTTTGCGAAAAATAAAGGACTAACCATTGTTGGTGCGTAGGCTGTAGTCTCGAAAAATTGGTGAAAAGAGCTACACGTTAGCAAATAACGGTGTGAAAGCTATCACCTTTTTACGAAAGAAAAATAATGAGATAGAAATTGTGTTAGTGAAAAGAGCTACACGTTAGCAAATAACGGTGTGAAAGCTATCACTAAAAGGGATATAGTTTATGAGCAGATTTGAATTAATTAGCAGCTGAATTTCAATACACTCAATTTTGTAAAAATCACAATATTTGATGACGCCAATGAAATTCTTCTTCATATTGAGTCGAAAAATAAACGAGTGATCGAGAGCAACCATTAAAGGGAGTCGTGTGTATCACGAGTGGGAAAGAAATAATCAACCTTTTGGGGGGGAAAACCTTACATTTTGGAATTACAAATAAAAACCGTGTTTTAACTTCAAAAACATTAGTAGATTTATTTTGAATCTTGATTCATTTCTATCTACTGTATAAAGTCAAGTTGTTGTTTATTAATGGCATTTTGATCTCCTTTTCTCTTTTTATATTTTAATTTATGTGTGTATTAATTTTCTTATTTTTATTTATTTTTATTTTTATTTTTGGAGTGTGAATAATAAAGAGTCTTGCTCGGGACTAGCAAGAATTCAAGTTTGGGGGTGTGATAAGTGTCGTTTTGTACACTTATCCATGGTTTGTATCGATAAAATTCACCCATAATTGAGCTAGTCTACTCGTTTTTGCTTTTAATTTATTAGTTTTAATAATTTTAATTTTATCGGATGATGATCGGATTAAATAACTGAATTACTCAAGAAACAACATGTTTAATAAATATTCTATTTATTGAATTTTGATATATTCATGTTGTAGGGCTTTCGAGACGAATTCGGCGGTCTTTAGGATTCAAAATCGAGTTATATATCAAAAGTTATCATCCGAAGAAGATCGGGGGCAAAAACGCAAAGTCGAGGAATTCTGGGCTAAAACGTAACTATCAAAGCTTCAAATGAGCAAATTTACGAAGCCACGTTACGGCCGTAACATTCGGGGGTTACGGCCGTAAGTCACCTAGTTACGGTAGTAACTCCCGAATGTTACTAGTAACTCTTGACATTGCTATGATTTGTCTAATTTTTTATACTTTTTGTGTATTATTGAGGGGATGGCTAGCATTGATCCGATATAATGTAATAATGCTGTAATTTTGGAGCTATTAGATGACTTTAGGTGTATAAATAGACCCCTTAGATCCTTCATCATTTACCATTCATCATATAATTTTCCATTTTCTTGTAAACTTTTCTTTTTGTGTGAAGAACACACTTGTGTTCTTGAGTGATCTTTGTAAGTGTGGTATAGTATATGTTGTTCAGAGAGTTTATTGCTTCTATCTCCTTTATCTACTAAGGGAGTTAGGATCAATTCTTTCTCTTAATTCAACTAAGAATGACCACCAAAGCTTGTAATATGTGTAATAAACCCTTTATGGGCTAAGTTTCTTAAGTTGGGATTATAAACAAGGTTAGTCATGTTATTTATGTTTGTATAAAGATATATTATGAATTACTTATTATTGTGTGTGATTTTCATTGTTTTAACAATCTTTATTTATTTGGCCAATTAATGAAGATATTTATGATCTTCATATGTTTGAAAAGAAAATATGTTTGATTAGATCAAATGGTCTTCACTCTAAGTTGTTCTAGGGGATAGAAATATACCCCTAGTCCTTAGATGATTCATTGAGTTATTTTCACAAATCCTAATGCTATGTATTGAAGCCAATCAACATAGAAATATAGTGGATTGATTCAATATGTAAGGGCGTTTTATAGTTCGAAAGAGAAACCGTCTTTTTAAGGAAAATCGAATCTACACAACATAATAAGTAAATTCATCTTATGATCTCCAATACATCTTTTATAACTAATGACGAACTAAGTTTGTAATCCCAACTATTTCATTTTATCGATAATCAATCTATTATTATTGCTATCTTTTTATTTCCTTATAATATTAGAACTATTATTGCAATTTCTTTGCAATTATTAAACCAAACTTTTTAATTGTGTGTTTCACTCATCTTAAGTATCTATAAAAATAGACTAATAGTGTATAATTCAAATTATAACATAACTTCCTTGTGGGATCGATAAACCGGACTCAAAAAGTCCACTTTACTACTTGATACGATATCGTGCACTTGCGATAGTTACACAAAAAGCGTGTCAGATGCCTCAGCACCTTTAATCGGTTACCGACGACGAAGATGAGAAATGAGTAAGCCAATGCCTTAAATCGGCCTGTACAGTTTTAATGACAATCCGAACAGGAATAACAATGATCTCAACGATATCTTAAATTGACATCTATATTAACAACAATCGATACATCGATACCGCGAACCGGCTATCGACAATGACATTAATAATGAGTATCACAATGCCTTGAATCGGCCGTTAACGAACAACAATAACATTTGGCAAAATTGCCGAAAGGTATCGTATCGAACGATCTCTTGATATCAATGAATTCATGAAGAGACTAAGTCTCGGAATGATACAACACATTCATACACATACATGATGACATTAGCTCATTGACCAGTACAAGTATAAAACTTGCCTCAAACCGAAGGCGAGAAGGTACTTCCACGATCAACGTCCTTAATGAAATTACCGGCCGCTTGAACAACCTTAAACAACACAAAAACCAACAATTCTCTTAATACATGAATCAAGCATAATCACAACCAACTCAAAAGTCGATACAACAATACCGAAACTCATTGGGGCATTTAAACAAGCGTTGTAAACAATCTCCAATTGTTTACAACCAAAACTCATTTACATCCGAAACCAACTCCCAATGAATGATTCAAAACCACAAAAACTCATGAATACTATCAATAATCCAATAGGAATACTTAGAACGATATTTCAACAACATTTAGTCGAAAACCCCCAAAATTCCAAAGTCAACCCGTAAGGGTTCTTGAACAATTCCTCAATTATTCACAAATTCTGAAAATTACACCAATGAATCCGTAGAAATACATGTATCCAAGATAGATAATCCATATCTAACATATTCCAACATAATATCGATTTAACACGAAGAGATCGGAGGCAAAACACCCAAGACTCGAAATTCTAGATCCAAGAATCATTACCTTGATTTGGAGTGATGAAACTGATTTAGATGATGATTAATCCAACTTAGAAGGTTGAAGATGATGCTAGATGATTGTAGCTCGAAAAGACCTTTCTGAATCGCCCGAGATCGTCCGAAATGATTGAGAAATGAAGAAATGACGAACGTTGGACCAAACTGTCTATATATCTTGTCCCGGTTTAGCGCGCTAACTCCCGATGTTAGCGTGCGCTTAACGTGTACCGTAGTCCAAGTACCCCATCGAATCGTTAGCGTGCGCTAAGTACCTTTGGTAGCGTGCGCTAACGGCTGACCTTAGCGTCGTTAACCTTATGTTAGCGTGCGCTACGATAGTTGATATCGAAATCCACGGAGTCCGTAACCCTCGTCCTGCATTGCAGGCGCGCTGGCGTGCGCTACTCAAGTCTTAGCGTGCGTTACCCGCATAGTTAGCGTCGCTACTTACCACTCGTAGCGTGCGCTACGAATTTCCCAAATCAGCCCGGTACCTTACGGGTATGCGCCTCACTTGCGCTAGCGTGCGCTAATCTTGAATCATTGCGTGCGTTACATGCACCTCATTAACGCGCTAACTACAATGTGTAGCGTGCGCTACCTCTCAAAGCGAAAATCAAAACATGATGATGATGATGACAATAATCTCGGCTCGATCTCAAACAGTGATGATCCCAAAATACGCGAATGGTGAACATAGTTGGTGATATGAATGATGAATAATTATTCTTGAGTGAAAAAAAAATTACAGTGACGATTCTTGAATGATAATAAATGAATTCACAACCGGTATTACATACCCCCTTAAAAAGAGTTTCGTCCTCGAAACCGAGGGTAAACAACTCGGGATATGAACTATCCATCACGATCCGAAAACAATAACGCCCAAATAGTCCTCGGGACCAAATCAACCGCAAGCCCAAGTCCCCAAGACTTGACGTCTCGAAACACGGTGAGCGATTTCCCAAATTATCACGAAATCTCGAGCACAACGTCGAAGGGATGAACTCCCAACAAATGACCCGGATCTCAAGATTCTCAAGTATGATCATAATAAGATAGATCAACAATAAATGATCCATGATCACGATACATTATTGCGATAGATTAACACAGTCATCCAAAAACAAGGTTACACCTCAAATGTACCCAACATCGATATCCTCCCACATCATCGATTTCCTCTATCTCAACGATTTAAGGTATATCCGACGATGAACTCGCCGCTAACTAAGACCTCAGAAGGTCACGAGAATGAAAGTGACAAAAATGAATGATGAATGATAAATGACTACAAATCCGACACGGATTTAGAATGACTCACCAAGGTGAATTACTAATGTCATGAGTGATAGTTCCTGAAGTGATTGGAACCACCGTTCCTCGTGAATTGAATGATTAATCGATAATTATGAGTCCCCATATGATTGATATATATGATGAATGAATTATATGAATGAATGAACGACACTGAAATGAATGATTATACTATTAACGCACAAGAATTAACTTGTTCAAACCGGTGATGAATGTCCTTACCTCTGGCCCTCGAGGCCTGATAGGGTCCCTTGGATGATGCACGGACTGGAGTAACGAAGTCTCTCGAGGCCCTCGAGCTCTCTTGAGATTTACTGGCGCTAGAACCCTGCAGATTTCCGCCGGTGTCCCCGCCTCCCACACGAGAAAACAAACAATAGGCGGCACTGTGCCGGGTACTAACGTGACTTTCGATTCACAGTTAAAGCAAACAACAGTCGAACTCGTCGCCTGAGAGGAAGATGTTGTTCCAGCACGAAGACGACTAGAAAACGACCCCTTGGATGGCGGAGCCCGATGTCCCTCTGAACGAGCCGGCATTCTAGTCCTCTTACCTGAAGAAACTGAAGGATGCTTCTGAGTAAGCTCCTTGATCAAAAGCTCTGCTCCAAGAGCCTTCCCGATGAACTCACTAAGTGAATTACAATTGTGGTTGAACAACTGCATCCTCAACTGCGGATTTAGCCTCTTGCTAAAATACTTAATTTTATCCGCCTCAGTACGGATAATTGACGAAGCAAACTGAAGTAGTCCCTGAAACTTCTCAGCGATGACAATAACACCCTCGTCCCCATCGGGTTCGGGGTTCAAAACATCTGACAACTTAGCTTCACGAAGTGGAGCCGGATAATACCTCTCTAACATGAGAGTCTTGAACTCGCTCCAAATACAATCACGATCGATGGGTTTCACAGAAAGCCACCACGAATAAGCGCCCTTACTCAAGTAATAAGCCGCTACTGCCACTTTACTCTCCTCCTGGGACCGAACCATGTCGAAGAGTTTATCAAAATGCTCGAGCCAATGAACAATATCAATTTGGTTCGACGAACCCTCAAAAGTAGGCGGCATCGGCGAGAGATATCGCCAACAATCGATTCACTCCTCCGATCTGGTCCATGAAATGGCACACAGTATCCCTGTTGCGGTGGACCACAACCCATCGAGGTCTGCATGGTCTCCACTATCCGCGTCATCCGAGTCATCTGGGACATCATGCCTGCATAAATATGAATGGATCAACCCGAACACCTTCCGAGTGAGATGCCTCTCGGGTACGACTCCTGACAGGTGAATGATTATCTGGCGATGAATGAATAGCCTCATTGTTTGATGAATTAATGATATCCTCGCGTTCGTGTGGGCATGCACACGAGATCCGGGTTCCGCCCGCACCGCGACCTCTTCCCTGCGTCCTCGGCGGCTCTATCCATCTTGAAGTAGGAATGTCACATGATTATAGATTCCGCATGAATATCGTATTATGATTACGTTACGAGTGACAACAATGAGCATACACGCTCTAACACAATGAATGCATTAATGATTTAATGAAATGATCGTCGACATTACGTCAGTATGATAAGACCGTATGAAACATCAAATGAGGTAACATGATTGCACGATGAAATTCTGAAATGATTACCTTGAACAAGTTAACAAGGTTGAAAATTAGATCCTCAAGATCAACAAGCGAACCGTGAGATGGGTGAATGATTAATGAATTAATGAACAATGAGATTATTTGAATGAGGAATGAATTAAGCGAGCAATGAGATTGGTAGTGGCGAGTGAATTAGCTAAGCGATGAGATTAATTGAGTGATGAATGAATTAGGTGAGCGATGAGGTTAATTGAGTGATGAGCGAAGCAATCGAGTAATTGATATTGATGAATGATGAATGAATTAAGCGAGTGATGAATGAGTTAAGCGAGTGATGAATTAAGCGGGTAATGATATTGGTGAGTGATGAATGAATTATCTCGAGTGATGAATTGTGAGTAATGATATTGGTGAGTGATGAATGAATTATCGAGTGATGAATTGGTGAGTAATGAATGAATTATCCGAGTGATGAATTAGTGAGTAATGATATTGGTGAGTAATGAATGAATTATCCGAGTGATGAATTGGTGAGTAATGATATTGGTGAGTAATGAATGAATTAACATAATCGACAAGATCAGCATGACGATTGAGGATTATTAACCGATGAATGAGTTGATCCTTAATGCTTACACAAGCCACACGTGTCCCAAAACAATTAGTCATGAATCAATCATAACACTAATATCACATATAGGTTTCAACAAGGCACGAACAATTAATGACATGATGAATGTATGAACATAAAGAGAATCGAGTCCTTACACAGGTCATACGAAGCTTCGAGGTCTCGCGATACTAGTCTTCACTGACGACGACTCGATGAATGAATGACTCGTGCAGTCGTACTAATATTACGACTCACAAAACCTGACTGACTAGATTGTCATAACCTGACAATCCCACTACTACCGCGTCGGTAGGACCACATAACTCACATCTCAGGGTATTTCACAACCCAAAGCTCCGATACCATTTCTGTAACACCCCCAAATCCTATTGGGTTATTACAGTGCCGTGGACCCCACGCCAGGAGATCCACCAGGCGAACATGACTAAAAATACATTAATTAACACAACAAGGGAAAATCATAGTCCCTACAATGATATCCGACACAATATTCCGATAAGGAATTTTAACGTCAAAAGTAGCCTACATGGCCAAAAAAGAAATACAACAACATCCACGAACATCTGTTCGGGTAATACAACACGACAACACTGACAAGACTGGAGTACACTCCAACCGACTGACCGACAATGATCAACTCGTACTAGTATCGCTTGAATGCCTCGTCGCCATCATCATGCCCCTGTGTCTCAACTCTCTCCTCGCAAGCACCTAAAACATGAAAAATATGTTCCGCCCCCACGGGGTCAGTCATCCAGATAATGAACATCAAATACATGTATAACATGATATGCATCCAAAGGCAGAATGAAATGGTACAATGATGATAATAATACGAAATGCTCACAAACCAAGGTAAGAACCGAGCATTCGTGCAATACTATGCCCACAGCATACTATTAATACCTGTTCGACATGTTAGAACATAAGTGCCCGACGGCGAA
Source organism: Orobanche coerulescens (assembly GCA_033398695.1). Classification (NCBI taxonomy): domain Eukaryota; kingdom Viridiplantae; phylum Streptophyta; class Magnoliopsida; order Lamiales; family Orobanchaceae; genus Orobanche; species Orobanche coerulescens. Next base: position 5,575,133 of record CM065811.1, on the reverse strand, counting down.
TCAAAATCACAGAATACCACAATGAATGACAAGACATGAACCAAACCAGGACTGAATTAATTATGAATCACAATGCCCGAAGGCTCCAATGAAATTACCAGGACAATAATAAAGGCACGAAAGTCATTCAATGGAACAAATATCACAAACACTGAAGTCAAAACCAGTCAGAATAATGAGGGCGAAGCCACGGCACGAAGCCGTATCACAATGAGGGCGAAGCCACGGCATCGGCCAGTATCACAATTAGGGCGAAGCCACGGCATCGGCCGTATCACAATTAGGGCGAAGCCACGCATCCACCGTATCACAATTAGGGCGAAGCCACGGCATCGGTAGTATCACAATTAGGGCGAAGCCACGGCATCCAGTATCACAATTAGGGCGAAGCCACGGCATCCGGCCGTATCACAATGAATGATAGTGTGCTGCCTTGAGTCGGCCAACACGATGATAGAAACACACGGATAGACTCCGTCCTAGAAAGTCACAAATAAACACCTCGATTGCCTTAGAACGGCCAACCGACAACAATGATGCAGCGGATGATTTAATACCTCGATTGCCTAAAACGGTCAATCGACAACAATGATGCAGCGGATGATTTAATACCTCGATTGCCTAAAACGGTCAATCGACAACAATGATACCATAAATGATTGAACACTTCGATTTGCCTGAGAACGGCCAATCGATAACAATGATACGATGAATGAGTGAATACCTCGATTGCCTTAGCAAGGTCAATCGATAACAATGATTTAGTGAATGATTGAACATCTCGATTTACCTGAGAACGGCAATTCGATAACAATGATATGAAGGATGCCTCGGCACCTTTAATCGGTTCTGAAGCGGCGAAGATGAGAAATGAGTAAGCGATGCCTTAAATCGGCACATGCTTTTAATGACAATCCGAGCAGAATAACAATGATCTCAACGATATCTTAAATTGACATCTATATTAACAACAATCGATACATCGATACCATGAACCGACTATCGACAATGACATTAATAATGAGTATCACAATGCCTTGAATCGGCCGTTAACGAACAACAATAACATTTGGCAAAATTGCCGAAGGTATCGTATCGAGCGATCTCTTGATATCAATGAATTCATGAAGAGACTAAGTCTCGGAATGATACAACACATTCATACACATACATGATGACATTAGCTCATTGACCGGATCAAGTATAAAACTTGCCTCAAACCGAAGGCGAGAAGGTACTTCCACGATCAACGTCCTTAATGAAATTACCGGCCGCTTGAACAACCTTAAACAACACAAAAACCAACAATTCTCTTAATACATGAATCAAGCATAATCACAACCAACTCAAAAGTCGATACAACAATACCCGAAACTCATTGGGGCATTTAAACAAACGCGTTGTAAACAATCTCCAATTGTTTACAACCAAAACTCATTTACATCGAAACCAACTCCCAATGAATGATTCAAAACCACAAAAACTCATGAATACTATCAATAATCCAATAGGAATACTTAGAACGATATTTCAACAACATTTAGTCGAAAACCCCCAAAATTCCAAAGTCAACCCGTAAGGGTTCTTGAACAATTCCTCAATTATTCACAAATTCTGAAAATTACACCAATGAATCCGTAGAAATACATGTATCCAAGATAGATAATCCATATCTAACATATTCCAACATAATATCGATTTAACACGAAGAGATCGGAGGCAAAACACCCAAGACTCGAAATTCTAGATCCAAGAATCATTACCTTGATTTGGAGTGATGAAACTGATTTAGATGATGATTAATCCAACTTAGAAGGTTGAAGATGATGCTAGATGATTGTAGCTCGAAAAGACCTTTCTGAATCGCCCGAGATCGTCCGAAATGATTGAGAAATGAAGAAATGACGAACGTTGGACAAAGCATCCTATATATCTTGTCCCGGTTTAGCGCGCTAACTCGATGTTAGCGTGCGCTAACGCGTGTACCGGTAGTCCAAGACCCCGATCGAATCGTTAGCGTGCGCTAAGTACCTTTGGTAGCGTGCGCTAACGGCTGACCTTAGCGTACGTTAACCTTATGTTAGCGTGCGCTACCCGATAGTTGATATCGAAATCACGGAGTCGTAACCTCCGTCCTGCATTGCGGCGCGCTGGCGTGCGCTAATCGAAGTCTTAGCGTGCGTTACCCGCATAGTTAGCGTCGCTACTTACCACTCGTAGCGTGCGCTACGAATTTCCCAAATCAGCCCGGTACCTTCTGGATCTGCGCCTCACTTGCGCTAGCGTGCGCTAGTACTGAATCATTGCGTGCGTTACATGCACCTCATTAGCGCGCGCTAACTACAATGTGTAGCGTGCGCTACCTCTCAAACTGAAAATCAAAACATGATGATGATGACAATAATCTCGGCTCGATCTCAAACAGTGATGATCCCAAAATACGCCGAATGGTGAACATAGTTGACTGAATATGAATGATGAATGATTATTACTGAGTGAAAAAAAAAATTCTGAGTGACAGTTACTGAATGATAATAAATGAATTCACAACCGGGTATTACAGTATGCAAGACCATATCATACAAGGATCCAGACAATGGCCGAATGTGAGTCCGATGGTCGGCAGCTTTTGGCGTGCATGTGCATGGCCAAGTCAACGACATTTAGTGCATGCTAAAGCACAAGACTAGTGCATGTTAAGTGCAGATCACTCAAAGAGAATCTAACGTGTAGTCCCGACTACTTTCGGTGCGTGCTTTGAGGTGGTCAACAAGTTATTGCATACGTATAATATATAGAATTCGCGCACACTATCCTTTAACATTAGTGTACGCTAAGGGGTTGAAAAACTCAGCTCTCTGCCGAACTGTTTAGCGCACGCTAAGGCAATCTTTAACATGCTAGTAATGTACAATATATATCATTGTGCAGGTCGGATTTCATCTCACTTTTCTTCCTATTTCATTTTCTCTTCGTTTCCTCTGAGAGAAATACTCATTGGGGAGGTTTTTGGCATCTGAACACTTAAGAGTTCATCGTTTTTGGCTTCTCTTTGCATACCATAATGTGCATGATACAAATATGTTCCTTGCTGCAAGAAAATAATTTTATCAAAAATGTTATATCTTTTTAGTAATTAAGTCTAGAGTTAATCTAAACAATATATATATATATATGGTTCGGGTGAAAATGAAATTTAAGTTTAGATATAAGAATGATTTTGGTCCATATATCTTAATTAAATGAATGACCAAGATTTATTCTCACGAAAAGTTATGCATATGCATGAAATGTATTTTAGGCATAGTTTGGTATTACCGTGAGTTGAAAAATATATAAATAGTCAATAAATTTATATTTGATAAATATTATTTTAAAATGCTTTAAGGTGTAAAATAGTAATTTCTAATTTTTTTATGACAAATTGACAATAGTTTTTTAAAGCAACTATAATACACAGAGGTGGCCAGAAACCCGGACCCGATGGGTCGACAAGTCTATCCGGACCCGCCGAACTCGTGACTCGAGACGGCTAGATTTTCAATTTTTTCAAAATAAAAAATAAATAAATAATACGGGTCGGGCTCGTGTCCCGGCTGGTCGGGCCCGGAGCCAGAGCCGTGGCCTACCCGCCAACCCGCCAACCCCTCTATATGATGTGCGACGGTACGAGTGGAGTCCGGGTCCTGGTCGGCCGACCCGTGAACCCACCGGGTCACGAGTCCGACCTAGATTTGGGCAACTCTAATAACACAGCCAAAATCTGATGACAATAATTCCTAAATTCTAAAAAATATGTTTTCCCTCATCTGATTATTTTTAATGTTAAACAGTACCAAACGAAGTCCCAATGTATTAACATTTTTCTGCATATAATATGTATAATTTTAATGCAGTGGTTTTGGCATCTGAACACTTAAGAGTTCATAGTTTTGTTCATCTAATACGATTGTGAAGCTTAGGAAGTGATTTAGAGATGATCGAACCGTATGTTATTATCTAAATCTTCAAGAGATAATTGTTCTTCATCTTGAATTCTATTTTCGAATGGATTATAATGTTCTTGAGTTGTGTGTGTGTGTATATATATATATACGAGTTTATATGTATGATTACGAGATGAGTAGGTTGATTCCTTGAGTAATTGGTATTTATTTTGAAGAACATTATGAAGATGGATTTGAACTTGAAAGGTTTGATTGTGGATTATTGTAACCTTGGATTATGATATGATTTTGGTTGGATTATGTTGTTCACCGGGAATTAATCACTCTGTTATGATTCCACAAGATTAGTCGAGTTTTCTTGGTAAACTTTTAAAGTGTTCGCGTGATCGATTGATTCATGGGAGGATATTGTTCGTGGAAGGACTTTGCCGTCTTCGAATTGAGGCAAGTTTATACATGTACTAGTCTATGAGATTAATAATATCTTTTACGTATATGAATACATTTTATCATTTCGAGACGTAGTCTCTTCATGATTTTTTTTTATATCGGGGGTTATTCGATACAATACCCTTCGACATATTATGCTAATTGTTATCATTGTCGTCAATGGCCGGTTCAAAAGCATTGAGACGCTTGTTATTGTTATTATCATCAATGGCTGATTCGAGGAATCAGCGTATATGTTGTTGTTATTATTGATCCTGTTTTAAGGCGTCATCGTGATTATTGATATTGCGGTTGTATTATCTGATTGAAGGTGTCGGCGTATTCTATGATCATTCTCTGTCATCGATTACTGGGTTAAGGCGTGGAGGCATCTATTGTCGTCGTTGTTATCAATTAACAAATTAAAGGCAATCAAGGTATTTGAATTGGGACTGTCGAGGACAATGCCTATCCGTTATTAGATTGTTGTTGATTGGTTGATTAAACGCAATCGAGGTACTTGAACGGGGACTGTCGAGGACAATGCCCATCCATTATCCTATGGTTATCGAGTGGCCAATTAAAGGCAATCGAGGTATTTGAATTAGGATTGTCAAGGTGGATGCCCATCCGTTACTCTATTGTTATTGATTAGCCGTTTAAAGGCATCGATGTACTTGAATTGTGACTGTCGATTAGGGTGCCCATCCGTTATTCAACTGTATCGATGGACCAATAAAGACAATCGAGGTATTTGAATTGGGACTGTCATAGTAGGGAATGTGATTTTTCTTTTCAATCAGTGTGGTGTATTTTTAGTCATGTTAGCCTAGTGGATTCCTTGTGTGGGGTCCATGACACTATAATAACACAATGAAATTTTGGGAGTGTTACAGTAAGAATCATAAAAGAGGTTACCCAGCACAACGATAGCTTAAGTGTGCTAAAAAAGGAGGAAAAATTGGTACACGAGAGAACTATGAGAAGAGACTACATTATGGAACCATAAAACCTGTTATACAGGACAATTACAAGAAGATGATGCTACATTGAAGAAACATATAGATATAAATAGATAAACCATAAGAAGATGTTAAATGGGAGAACCATTAAAACAGACTATGCATTATAATTATAAGAAGATCCTACATCGGAGAAATATAAGATGTTAGACGGAAAAACCACATGAACATACTACACAAAATAACGATAAAATTATGCTAAATGAGAAAATCATAAAAATATTCTACACAAGATAAAGATAAGAATATGTTACACGATAGAATCAGAAGAATATGGTACACGGTAGAATCACAAAAGATCTATACACGACCTAGCAATATCTAGACCTAGGTCATATGGAGTGACAACGTCAATTCGGCGATTTTAAAATATATGCAAGAACAAAAATATCTTATAATATTATAAGTAGTAATGTGATATTTTTTTAAGTATTAAATATCTAATTTTTAGTTGTAATATGTAATTAAATGCTCCAAATATACCCGTCGACAAACTGTAAGGTAATTCTGAAGTTATTTTTCTAAGGTTTAGAATAACATGAAACTTGAAGTGATCACAGATTTTGATGTATTGCATTAGTTATAATATTATATTATTTTCTTAATATATAATTGTCGCTCATTTGTAGAAATAATTATTCAAACGAGCATGAAGAAACCTCCCCGTTTTATCGACTTTTGCGTTGTAACTTGACCAACACTGTGAAATATGTTGCCATTAATGGTCATGATAGTATAAATTTTTTATTTATTTTAATTATTATATTGTTTGAGGAGAAAGTAAAAGACAGCAAATCAAATGTATTGATAACAATGAATAGAGGGGCCTTTATATAGGCATTACAAAGAGATTCCTTCCATACATAGGATTCCTAGTTAAGGTAAGACATCTAACAGGATCCTACTACTTATGGAAGAGTGTAGAACCTTCCATAACTCTATCCCCCTACAACCAGTATTAGGTAAGACACCAATACGGGAAGGATTTCCCGGAACACTCCCCCTGTGTCGAACACTAATACTAACATGGTGTACAAGGTGTTGTCTCGGTAAAAAACCTTTCCAAGTCAAATAAAACCCCGTGGGAAAAAACAAAGACTTGGTGAGGAAAAAGAGCACAACACAGCAACTACAAATGACAGAATCATGTGAAGTATACTCCCCCTGAGGTATACATGACGGCTCATTCCATCGAGCTATTATTAGTTGAGATCGAATAATCGACACATGCCGATGCTTATCACATGTTTCTCAAATGTAGATTTCGGCAGAGACTTAGTGAACAAGTCTGCGATATTCTCATCGGAACTCACTTGTTTCACTTCGATATTCAGCAATTTCTGCTGCTGCTGATTTTAAAAGAACTTCGGCACAATATGCTTGGTATTGTCACCCTTTATGAAACCTAACTTCATCTGCTCAATGCATGCCGCATTGTCCTCAAAGATCCAAGTAGGGGTTGCTGTAGTGGGATCTAATCCACACGTTCCTCGTATATGGTCTATGGTATCGAGCGAATGCACTCCCTTACGGATTCGTGCAATGCAATTATCTCTGCATGGTTCGAGGAAGTAGCAACTAGGGTCTGCTTGGTAGATCGCCAAGATATTTCCGTATTCCCAATGGTGAACACATAACCAGTTTGAGAACGTCCTTTATGCGGGTCAGAGAGATAACCGGCATCAGCAAATCCAACTAACGTGTCGTTAGGATTCTCTGCGTAAGGGGTAAGCTTGCTCGCATTAGCACTTCTGGTATTCAAGCTACCATGCTTAGCTGCAATATCAGAGGAAGATCGATGGTCGGTATGCATCGTCTTAACCTCAACAATTCCTTTCGGAATATCGCTCTCTCTTGCGTAGGGAAAGAACAATCCAAGGTCACTGGAGCCTTTCAAGTATTGAAAGATGTGTTTTACTCCATTCCAATGCCTTATCGTGGGAGCGGAGCTAAATATCGCTAACAGATTCACAGAGAATGCGATGTCTGGACGAGTACATTGAGCCAGATACAACAACGCACCGATTGCGCTAAGGTACGGTGTTTCTGCTCCAAGGACCTATTCATCCTCCTCTTTGGGACGAAATGGATCCTTATTCATTTCCAGACTTCGACCAATCATGGGGGTAGCAAGAGGATGTGCCTTGTCCATACTAAATCGCCTGAGCATTTTGTGGACATAGGCAGACTGATGAATGAGTATGCCATCATCTCGATGTTCTAGCTCTAAGCCCTAGCAGAATCGAGTCCTCCCCAGGTCTTTCATCTCGAATTCGGATTTAAGGTAGTGGGCCGTTTCATTGACCTCATCTATAGTACCGATAAATTCATGTCATCTACATAGACGGCTACAATCACAAATCATGTATCTGTTCTTTTCACGAAGATGCATGGACAGATGTCACTGTTCTCGTATCCCTTCCCAACCAAGTATTCACTTAGGCGGTTGTACCACATCCTTTCGGATTGTTTCAACCCATACAGTGAACGACGCAATTTCACAGCGTAACCGCTCCGTGGTTTAGAGCTACTTGATTTGGGCAATGAAACCCCTTCGGGGACTTTCATATAAATATCCGTATCTAGATCCCCATAAGGATGCGTTGTAACCACATCCATAAGCTGCATGTTCAGTTTTTCGGACACTACCAAACTGACTAAGTAGCGGAAAGTGATGATGTCCATAACGGAAGAATATGTCTCCTCGTAGTCAATGCCAGGGCGCTGCGAGAAGCCTTGGGCAACTAGTCTCGCTTTGTAACGCATGACCTCATCCTTATCATTGCGTTTACGAACAAAGACCCACTTATGTCCAACTGGTTTAACGCCCATGGGTATTGGCTCGATACGGCCAAATACCTCACGTTTAGCCATTGAGTCTAGTTCAGCCTGCATTGCATCTTTCCATTTCGGCCAATCGGCTCGTTGTTGACATTCAGCAACCGAGCGCGGCTCAGCATCGTCGTCTTCAATAATTTCTTGAGCGACGGAGTAGGCAAAAGCATCATCGACTAGCGTGGACGACCTGTCCAATAGTACGTATTCACTCGTACATTGCATCGAGATTTCTTTATTCTCTGACATCAACAAAGTTTCTGACGCGTCCGTCGATTGTTCCATTGTTGATTCGAGGACATATCCGTAGTCAGAGATAATCTCGTGTGACGGAGTCACTGTGTCGATGATGAGAGGATTTTGTGCCTCCGTTCCTCTTCTTTTTCGAGGTTCGGTATCCTTTCTACCCACTGGCCTCCCCCTCTTTCGAGCAGGGATAAGAGCAGCCGAAGCAGCCGTCCCACCACTAAGGTTGACGCCGGGGGCATCATTCCTTTGGGCGGCTGAACCTTGCCCTATAACTGGGACTTCTAACCTTGCAGGAACATTCGCAGCGGGAATGGTAGATCTTGTCAGTTTCGCAGTATCAGTAAAGCTATCGGGCATCGAATCCGCAACTTTTTGAAGACTGAGAATACGTTGCACTTCTAGCTCGGATTGAGCTGTACGGGGATCTTGATGAGGCAAGGAGGGAGCACACCAGAAAATTTCCTGGCGTTCAACTGGAATTGTTCGATTCCTCTCTCCCCCTAACGACGGGAAGTTTGTCTCATCAAAGTGACAATCTGCAAATCTTGCAGTAAACAGATCTCCTGTCAAAGGTTCCAAATAGCGGACAATTTTAGGCGATTCATAGCCAACATATATACCTAATCGTCTTTGCGGACCCATTTTAGTACGCTGTGGAGGCGTAATTGGCACATAGACTGCACAACCAAAAATGCGTAAGTGTGAAATATCAGGCTCATATCCAGTTACCAACTGGTACCAACTAAACGGTTGATTGGCAGTGGGTCGAAAGCGAATAAGTATAGCCGCATGCAAAATTGCATAACCCCAGGCAGAAATCGGCAAGTTGGTGCGCAATACCAATGCTCGGGCGATAAGCTGTAACCGCTTAATCATAGCCTCGGCAAGGCCATTCTGCGAATGAACATGGGGGACGGGATGTTCAACTTCAATCCCAATCGACATGCAATAGTCGTCAAAAGACTTTGACGTAAACTCTCCAGCATTGTCCAATCTTAATGACGAGATTGGAAAGTCGGGGTGGTTAGCCCGTAACTTGATGATTTGTGCTAGGAGTTTAGCAAATGCAGTGTTTCTTGTGGATAGCAGAGTGACGTGTGACCATCGCGTCGATGCATCAACCAGAACCATAAAATATCTGAATGGTCCGCACTCTGGCTGAATAGGTCCACATATGTCCCTTGAATTCTTTGTAAGAAGTGAATGTTTTGTGTTGAGTCTTTAGCAAAGGACGGAGATGGTATCAACATTGCTAGTGAACAGGCTTTGCAAAACGATTTATGGGCATTAGAAATTGCCACGGAAGCCTCGGGATTTATGAGAGATGCACCGTCAACCTTATCAGGGCGTGCGATCTTTGATCCCGGTGATACGGTATCAAGCTCACTCACATAAATGCCGATCTCGAGTGGTGCTTCCAATCATTTTCTGGACTTGAAAAATGGATGACCATGTGAGTTTTTCAAAATGCGAATCATCATGTCGCGTCCAGGGTGACCGAGTCGGTCATGCCATAGTTGGTATGCTTCGGAATCACAAAGTTCGTGACTCACAGCGTAGGATTCAATAACCCTTATTGTAGTCTGGTATAAACCACTACTTAGACTCATTAGTTCCGCATTCTGCCAGAGTAACACACAAAAATTCTGTCCCATTCTCACAATGTGTATCAAGGTGATAACCGTTGGCACAGATGTCCCTAAAACTTAGCAAGGTTCGGTTTGCTCTTGGGGCATAGAGAGCATTTGTGACATTAATATGCGTACCATTAGGTAGCAAGAAATGAGCAGGTCCCCTCCCTTGTATTACTTGGGAGGAATCAATCATTGTTGTCACTAAGGATATATATGGCACAATATCCTTAAATAATTGCCTATTCCGAAGAATAGTGTGGGTTGTTCCACTATCAGCAAGGCACTCAATTTCGCCACGAGACATCTACAATAAGACATGAAACTAGATTAGTCTTGTGATTAAAGATATAGTGAAAACTCATTAACTTCGAGTTTGGGGAAATTCGACCAAGTCGGTTAGGATCAAAGTTAGCACAATCGCTGGAAATAATTTCCGCGCAGCTTGACCTTTGTTCACTAAAACAGCAATAACTTCTTCGTTAAGAAGGCTATGGACGAACGGTCAGTTGTTCTGGGAATTAGACTTCCGTATCTTTCTATCCATAGGTCGTGCACTTTTTGGATCATTAAACTCAGATCTCATTACTCGTTTCAAGTTGCTATTTTGGTATTTCCCTATTGTTGAGTGATAGAGCAAGGTTGAAGCCTTTTTCAAAGGCATTATTGTTGATACAATACTATGGTAATATGGCCATAGGAGCGTTTAAACACTTCAAAACGCATCTTGGTGTTCGATTTATATCTCGACTAATGATCCTTTCGGTAACTCCAACTTGGTAGACTTGCAGAGAAAGTAGGAATGTCAGTCTGACTAAAAATTGTTTAAAAACCACTGATTCCGTTTGAACTTTCAAAGCATAAACAAATACCAAGGAGGATGCGCCTAGTATTGATCAAAAGTTTTGATGAAATCCACCAATGTATCAATTTAACCAAGCAATTCATTGCTAGCAATTATTTTGTGATAAACCAAACATGCTTTCGAAAGGAAAAATAAAATTCGTTTTTGCATAATTACAACAATTAAAAGAATTTTATTCATCATGGCCAACTTTATTACATTTATGAAAATCCAAAGTAGTTCTCGGAAACTAGAAACAAGACAAGACATAACCAAAGCGTAAAACTAGTCAAAATACAATGATCTAGTCAAAGTCGGCAACATCCATATGTTGGTCTTTATCCGCAATGGTGAGAGGAGGGATCTCAGTCTGGATCTCAATATGGCTCACCTCCGTATTCTCATTATATTCTTCCATGTAATTTGACTCTTGAGTCAAGTACTGTTTATAGTGCTTGTAGTAAGCTTGGATGTTCTTTGGTGCCTTGCAATTGCGGTAAATATGCTTCTTCGATCCGCAAGTATAGCAATTCCGGCCTTCCTTTGGAGTGGTTCCATTCCCGGTGGAAGGAAGCAGTCCACGTGGTTGGGTTCCACTAGGTCCCGTGGCCAAGCCACCTTGCCTCTTCCACACATTGGAACGACGACCTCATTTTTTCCCTCGCTTGCTCGAGTCATGCACCCGTGGTGCTTGCAAAAACTGAGTAGCATTGCCTTTTATATTTTGTCATGGTGCCTTCCTGTGGGTAGCCTGATTCACTTCTGTAATCAGCTTCGTACCAGCTGGGCGCGCATTGCTATTGAGAATAATCTCATGGTGCCTTTCTTTTTTCGCGAGGTGGGAGATAAGGTCACTAAAATTTTTAATTCTCCCTTCCTCATAGGCAACGCGCAGCTGATGAGCAATCACACTTGCTCCCACGGGGAACGTGTTAAGAGTCTTCTCGATCAAATCTTGATCAGACTTCTTGACACCACAAAAACCAAGATCAGCGCGAAGATCAAGGATAGCTTGATTATAGGCTTCCACATTCGCATAATCCAAAAATCGGATTTGCTCCCACTGAAGTTGCAATTCGGGGAAGCGCTGATCATGCACATTATTAAATCGTTGTTCGAGTGTATCCCATAGTTCTTTGGGGGTTTGCAAATTCATATAACACTTTTTCAACAACGGATGTATATCTCTACGCAAGTACATCAGTGCATTAGCCTTGGTTTCCTCGCTCGGTTCTTGAGCGGTAGGCTCGTTAGAGGGAAAGATGGTGGTGGTAAATCTCTTACCGACGAACGCCAAGCGAACGTCTGAGACCCACCTATGGTACTCCTTACCAGCATGGTCAAGGATGTCGAACTCCGGATGAACATTGGAGCTTTGTGCCATCTACAAGATATAAACAAGAGGAAGTTAGTCTTGTTGGATTTCCAGTGACAATGTAAATGGTCACAATCGATGCTTTTAAAAGCGTGTAACATAACCGTTACTCGATTTACTTCCCTTAATTGTTGTTTAGTAAAGTCGACAAAAAAAAACGGCGATATCAGATCGCACCCAGATACGTGGTGTATGCAACAATTACAAGTATCGACTTTCAACAATTCTGTGACTCCCTCAGGACCGTCACACAGTTTTCTTCGACACGCAGAGATACCGACTTCTCTCGCGGTCTCATCCACCGCAAAGTAGCGTGGGAGATAAAGAACCCAAGAACCCATGCCCCTAAAAGAAAATTTCCCACAAGGAGAGAATTGAATAGGGACAAGTCAGATAATTACCTCGATTATAAAATTAGGCACGGGGTAAATTTGTGGTGTGCTTCGATCTACCGGTTGGTACTCGATGCGACGACGTGAAACCGGAGGCGCAATTTTGGCGGCTTCCGAAAATAAGTTGATGTTCGGGTTTTGGTCCGAGATTCAGAACCGGGTCGGACTTGGTCATTTGGAGTGGCCGGCGGCGATGTTCCTACTGGATCGCGGCGGCAGTGGCGGCAGTCTTTGGCGCGGTTAGGCGGCGGCGGCAGGTATGGCGGGCTGGGCGGCTCTGGTTGGCGGCCGGGCGGCATCAAGCGGCAGCAGCGTTGCTCAGCGGCGATGGGCAATGCGTGGCAGCGGCGGCGGCCGGGCGTGGCGGCGGCAGGCTGGCCGATTTTTCTTCTTTTTTTTTTCGTTCGAGCTACATGCTGATAACGTGTTTGAGGAGAAAGTAAAAGAGAGCAAATCAAATGTATTGATAACAACGAATAGAGGGACCTTTATATATGCATTACAAAGAGATTCCTTCCATACATAGGATTCCTAGTTAAGGTAAGACATCTAACAGGATCTTACTACTTATGGAAGAGTCTAGAACCTTCCATAACTCTATCCCCTACAACCAGTATTAGGTAAGACACCAATACGGGAAGGATTTCCCGGAACATATATATATATATATTAGTTAAAAAATAGAAACTAAACAATCCAACTATGTCCATCGATTTTCGACAGATTATACACTGGTTCGATTAAAATAATTAGACACTCTCTCATGTAGGTATATCTTTCAAGATTCATATTCAGTAATGTTCAGTAAAGTGCAGGAAAATTTTAAAATTGTTTAGTACGGCAAGAATGACATAATCACAAATAAAACAACAACATATAATTTATAAAAAAGTGTTGCAAAATTTGTAATGAACCGTTCTAGCATAGGAATAGTTGGATATGTGAATTGCAGATAAGAAAATAAAAGAACGGAAGAAGTAGATCGTAAAACATGTACAGAACTAAACTAAAATGATGATTCTCTTGATCCATCGGTTGTATTATTAACATATAAAAAGAAGGTAAAATCCTTATGAGAATCCATGTAAATAATAAGGAAAGAAGAATCTTTTATTGACGGTTTTCAGTTATATGGTTATAAAGATAAGATAAAAGAAATCTTCTACCAACAATATATCAAACGATCTTCTCTAATTTTGGAAAACAAACGACCCGATTTTAAGCTACGATAGCAACATCTTAGAGCTTGTTTGGATTCAATACAAATTTAGATTAAATTCGAATTTATAAATATGTATGGTAATTTTTTTTTTAAAGGATGCAACAAAGATAGAAAAAAAAAGTGTAATTGTAACCGGAAATGGATATAAGTATCGAATTATGCCCGCAACCCTAATTTTATCCTAGTATTGCTTCGAAGCGGAAAAGCGACGTATTTAGACAATGTATTTTGCTCCAATTTTTAATTATACTATTGCAATTTATTTTTTTCTATTGCACCATTCTATTCCTGAATATATTTTCAATCAGATCATTCTGTCAATTTAACATAACTGATGAATCAAACCAAGCTACTCAATACTTGGTTCGAGTTTGATTGGAAAAAAGCTTTCAAGCTCGGTTCGTTAATGTAACGAATCAAGCTTGAACATAAATATTTAATTGATAAGATATAAAGCTCAGTTCGAACTCGGCCCTATTTGAATAAAAGTATAAAATATATATAAAAATCAAACTACTCGAGCTCGATTCGTGTTCGGCTCGACTAAGACTCGTTCAATCTCGACCGATTATTACTCAAACAAGCTCAAATATTGTGTTTAAAGCTCGATAACATTTCAAACAAGTTTGAACAGACATACGTTTGGCTCGTCTAGATTGATTTGTACTCCTAGCGCCACGTCAGCTTCCATTAGGTTAAATTGACGGAATGGACGAAAAATACCTGATTGAAAACGTATTCGAAAGCAGGTTGATGCAATTGGAAAAAAATAAAAAAAAAATCGATGGCGTAATTAAAATTTCATTATTCCTTTCCAAGCAAACATGGTTAAAGTTCCTAAGACCGCATGGTACAATCCATTTTTTTTTAAGGAAAGTATAAATACCGTCAAACAAATAATATTCTTAAGGAAAATTTACCTTCCAAAACTAATGAATCTTCCTATTATCCACAATAAATTTCTATCCATGCAGCCGTGACCCTTCACCATAAATATACCCTACGACCTCTCTTTTTTCACCATCAAAAAGCCATATAGAGAGAGAGAGAGAGAGAGGAAAAAAAACCAGAGAGAGAATCGAAGAATTCAATTGTTAGTTACAAGTTATAATTAGTCCTTGTGTTTATCGTTAAAGATGAATGCTAATAGATCAACCATAAGGGTTTTGATGTTCCCATGGTTAGGTTATGGTCACATAACACCCTACTTGGAGTTAGCCAAAAAGCTCTCCACACGAAACTTCGTCGTCTACATATGTTCTACCCCGGCCACACTAAGTTGCGTCGAGAACAAGATCCCCGAAAAAATGTCCGATTCGGTTCTGCTCGTCCCACTCTCACTACCGCTACTGCCGGGCCTCCCGCCGGAGTTCCACACCACCAACGGCCTCCCGCCCCACCTCATGCCCACGCTCAAAGAGGCTTTTGACCTGTCGGCCCCCGCTTTCGCGGGCATCCTGGCCGAGCTCAAGCCCGACTTGCTTATCTACGACTTTCTCCAACCGTGGGCCCCGCTCATCGCCGAGGACCAGAAGATACCCGCGGTCGAGTTCATCACGAGTAGCTCCACCATGACGTGCTTCATGTTCCATTGTTTCAAGAAGCCTGGCGTCGATTTCCCTCACCCCAAGATCTACTTCCGCGACTACGAAGCGAGCAACATGAAAGGGCTGTTGGACACGGCTTCGAACCCGAAGGAGAGGGAAATGGCTTCTCAAGGGGTCAATAGGTCTTGCAAGATCGTGCTGATCAAAGGGTCCCGAGATATCGAAGGTAAGTACATTGATTACGTCACCGATCTAGTCGGTAAAAAGTTTGTCCCCGTGGGTCCGCTAGTTCAGGACCCCAGCCCGGACGAGCTGAGCGACGATATCTCGTCGTGGCTGAACAAGAAAGAGAGAAAATCGACCGTCTTCGTCTCGTTCGGGAGCGAGTATTTCCTCACGAAGGACGATTTGGACGAAATAGCTCATGGTCTGGAGCTTAGCCATGTTAATTTCATATGGGTGGTGAGGTTCCCAAGAGGGCAAAATGGGAAAAATGGTTATGTGTTGGAGAAGACACTCCCAAGGGGTTTTCTTGAGAGGATTGGCAATAGGGGAAAGGTTGTGGAGGGTTGGGCCCCACAAACAAGGATCTTGGGCCATGAGAACATTGGAGGGTTTGTTAGCCACTGTGGGTGGAACTCTATATTGGAGAGTGTGAATTTTGGGGTGCCAATAGTAGCTGTGCCCATGCACCTGGACCAGCCAATCAATGCCAGGCTAGTGGAAGAAGTGGGAATTGGAGTGGAAGTAGTGAGAAGTGGGAGTAGGAAGCTTTGTAGGAACACAATAGCTGCAGTTATCAAGAAAGTGGTGGTTGAAGATTGTGGGGAGTTTGTGAGGAAAAGGGTTAATGAAATTAGGGAAAAAATTAGGGCAAATAATGATCATGAGATTGATGAAGTTGTGGAAGAGTTGGTGGGGCTTTGCAAGGAGAGTTGAAGATTTATAAGCCTTTTTTAATAATTTATTTATGTTAGTTTTTTTTTTTTTTTTTTTTTGCTGACTTAGGATAGAGTTGGCTTTTTTATATGTGTTGCACTGTTAAATTTTGTTGCAGTGTTGCACTAGGTAGTATAACATGACATTTGTGTTATCTATAAAAGCCAATACAAGTATAGTTATTATTTTATGTAGATTGCTTCTGTTTCGACTTGTGTTCTTCGATTATTGTGTGCGATTGTGAATGTATATAACGTTCGAATTGTGTTCGGTTTACTGCATAAGTCTTACTTGCTACTTTCGGGACGGGTAATGTGGAGTTATTAGGTTGGACAAATAAAAGATGTGTGATTTCACGAGCAGGGGCGGAACACCATAGGGGCCTTTGGGGGCCATGGCCACCCCGCTTTTTTAAGTACATATACTACATATGAGAACTTAGATCACATATCCTAGCTAGCTCAGTTGGTTAAGGCGCTATTGCCCCTGTCTTACACGTATGTTTGAATCCTTTAAGAAGCAATTATAACCATTTTTTTTACTATTCTTGCTTGAAAAGATTATTTTGGATGAAATTATAGAAGATTTTAAGGCCGCGAATGATCGTCGGATTTCACTTTGATGAGCGATGTTTGGTATTTTTATATATAATGTCTAGGTTTAATGTTTTGTTATTTATAACCTTGAATGATGTATCTTTTGTATTTGTAAAAATATATAACGTATTAGCTTCGGCTCCCACGATTGAAAGACTTGTGATCCGCCCCTGTTCACGAGCGTAAAATTCTTTTCAAATCATATATGCTTACTTATTTTTTTTTTCAATCAACTAATTTGTCAGCTCATGACAAAATTTTTTTACTTAAGGACTATTATATAAATAAATCTTAATCATATTAATATTTTATTTTGAAAATAAATATTTTTATTAAAATAAAATAAAATTATGTTTTGAAACTATTCACATGGAGGTGGTGGGAAAATTGTATTGGATTTTTTATTTGTGTTGCACTGTTTAATTTTCTGCAGTGTTACACTAGGATAACATGACATTTGTGTTATCTATAAAAGCCAATACAAGTATAGTTATTATTTTATGTAGATTGCCTCTGTTTCGACTTGTGTTCTTCGATTATTGTGTGCGATTGTGAATGTATATAACGTTCGAATTGTGTTCGGTTTACTGCATATTTTCGAGACGGGCAACACCAGCTTGCAGGTTGGACAAATGAAATTTTTTTTTTACAAAATCACCTTACGTCTAAAAGATGTGTGATTTCACGAGCCTATAGTTCTTTTCAAACCATATATGCTTACTTATTTTTCTTATTTTTTTCAATCAACTAATTCGTTAGCTCATATGACAAAAAAATTGACTTAAGGACTATTGTATAAATAAATCTTAATTATATTAATATTTTATTTTGAAAATAAACTTTTTTATTAAAATAAAATAAAATTATGTTTTGAAACTATTCACATGGAGGTGGTGGGAAAATTGTATAGTTATTATTTTATGTAGATTGCTTCTGTCTCGACTTGTGTTCTTCGATTATTGTGTGAGATTGTGAATCTATATAACATTCGAATTGTGTTCGATTTACTGCATATTTTCGAGACGGGCAACGTCGTGCTCGCAGGTTGGACAAATGAAAAAAACAAAATTACAAAATCTTCACCTTACGTCTAAAAGATGTGTGATTTCACGAGCGTATAATCCTTTTCAAACCATATATGCTTTACTTATTTTTCTTGTTTTTTTCTATCAACTAATTTGTTAGCTCATATGACCAAAAAAAATTGACTTAAAGGACAATTATATAAATAAATCTTAATTGTACTAAATATTTTATTTTGAAAATAATTTTTTTTATTTAAATAAAATAATTATGTTTTGAAACTATTCACATGAAAAAATATTTAAAATCGCTATAATGATATTATAGAAGGATTTCGTCTCCTTAATTTTGGTAAGAGCATTATTTATGCACAGTCAATCCTACCATATACTTTTAGCATCCGTTGCGATTTTCAGTACAAGACTATCATTTTTGGGATAAATTTGGTCATAAGAATGATTAATATTATCTCTATTTCTAATAAGCATCGTTTGATTTTTGCAATATTAAAAATTACTCGTGAATAGAATTTATGGTCTAAATATAACTTTCTATGAAAAAAATTATATACTGAATTTTTTTTAATTCTATTTTATTTATGTTACCACATAACGTAAAATGTTCTTGATGCCGCTTCATCCACCTCTAAATATATTACTGAAGAGAAACGATAGAGCAACACCCCCAACCACACTTCCAAACACATCGCATGCTTTGGGCTGTTGTACTGCGTGCTTTACAGATAAAATAATCATAATAATATTATTATAACTATTTTATCTATAAAACACGCAGTACAACACCCCCAAAGCACGAGTATGTTTGAGACTGTCCAGAGTGTTGCTCTATTATTCCTCGTTACTGTAATATTTTAAAATCATAGGGAAGATTTTTTACGTTTTGAGATCCAATTAATTAAGTTAGTTACTTTTTCTTAGATAAAAGATTTGTAATATGGGCTTTTCTACCGTCAGGCCAGGAAAACTTGGCCTGACGTTAGGCTGGTGTTAAAATTACATATTTTTTTATATTTGTCGATTCCAATCCGTAGAGTTCAATCCTAATAAGAAGAATATCTGACAGATAAACAAATATGAAAAAATATGTAGTGTAATTAAGATGTATTTTCTTATCGTCATTCGGAAAAACTTGGTGCTTGTATTAAATTTGGTACTAAAATTGCATTTTTTTTCATATTTGTTGATTCCAATCCGCACAGCTCAACTCTAATAAGAAGAATATACAAATTGGAATCGACAAATATGAAAAAAAATATGTAATTTTAATACCGGCCTAACGTCAGGCCAAGTTTTCCTGGCCTGACGGTAGAAAAGCCCTTGTAATATTTTCTCTATCTAGTAAAGTGCTATGATGATTCAATATATAAATATCGATATATCCAGCATTCTCATCGTTTCTAATTATTTGGAATCTTACTTAAAATTTGTTTATTAATTTAAAAACTTATTTGTTATAATTTATTATTTTAAAAAAGTATGGTTTCCAAAAATCTTAATTAATAAAGTAAATAACGGTTTGTAAAGTTGTTAAGGAAACAATAATTACATGTTTTTTATTTTTATTTTAATGAAATTAATTTGATATTTTATTCTTAAAATAATAATAACATCGATGTAACAGGCAAACGAGCAACAAGTTGCGTTGCCAGTCTTTTTGAATGGCAAATCCTATCATTTTAAGAACAAATTCCCTCGAACCTGGGGTCATGACTTTCTGTACCCTCTTGAGGAGTCCAACTGCCTCTTGGGGGTAAAAAGCCAAATGTATCAAAAAGCGAAGGGGATGACGGCATGTCCATTATCGTGGCACGCGTTCTCATGTTTCGCTGTCTTACCTGAGGCAGCTCTTAGTGCTGCTTGTCCGACTAACGGAAACACCTCAGCGAGTTATGGTGGAAACACTTCTTATATATATATATGACTGTAAATATATTTCCCATTAACTCACCCAAAAATAAGCACATTTGCTGCTTCCTTCTTCGTCGAAACACCCGCTCTCCATAGCACATCATATTATACAACGTATCCCTCACATTATCATGCCTTTGTTTAAGCACCCTATGACACAAAGCAGGGCACTATGTATCTGTGTGGTGAAGAGGAATCATCAACCTGTATTTTAAAATGGCACGGTACTCCAAAGGTGACATCTTTTGCCCTAGGCTTTCGATCGGGATAGCAGGGAGAAAATCCTGGGCATGCGCAGCTTGAAGGCAACTGAAAACTGCTTTCTGTCTATTTGATAACTCGTATGCTTTGTCCATGGCTTTAACTTATCAAAAAGAGCACTTGCCAAATTACTTTGGGGCTTTATGGGGCGATATCTTTGCTGGTAAAGCTCCTAAAGTCAAAATCAGGGAGAGTTACCTGTAAATTCTTCAAAGTAGTACTGAAGTTGTCAAACATTTTTAGCCTAAGGCCACAGATGAAAACTATGGCTAAATGTGAAAAAAATGTGGCCTAAAGTTTAGACCACGATTTTTCATGCGTGGTACAGGTGGCCGTGGGCTATTCTTATAAAACCGTGGGCTATTCGAATACACACTAGTGGAAAAATACCATTTTATATCGCACTTTCTAGATCGGTTGCAATATAACCGATTTAAAAAGTGATTAGGTTTCATTTTACATCGGTTATTAGAGAACCAATTTAGTATATCATTTTTTTAAATCGGTTAATCTGGACCCGATTTAAAATATCAGTCTTTTATATCGGTTAATCAGAAACCGATATAGTATATACATATTTCACATCGGTTAATAAAGAACCGATGTCATATAACAACACATTAAATATAAACGGGCCAACTTAAGACATTAACCTTCTCCCCCCGTTTATTCCTTTCTCCTTTCACTGCGTCTCCCCCGTTTATTCCCTTCTCCTTCACATCTCCTCCGTTCTGCAATTTATCTCCTCTCGTTCATTAACCTTCTCCCCCGGATACTCCATTTCTCCTTCACGGTTCAACCGGCACGACTGGAGCTAAGCCGAGCCATTCTTTAGTCAAATAGGGACGAGCTGCGATTCATCTCCTGAAAAAAAATATTGCGCCGGTTAGCTTCCTTCCAGTCAAATAGGGACGAGCTGCGATTCGATACTAATCATGTATGGATCAACCCTCTTGTTCGTGTGTTACTTGATCAGATCTCGTGTCGTTGTTGCTTGGATCAACCCTCTTGTTCGTGTGTTACTTGATCAGATCTCGTGTCGTTGTTGCTTGGATCAACCCCTAGCACGCTGCTGCAATTGTTTGAGAAGTAGTGTGCTAAACTGCGAGGAGCCTTGCTTTAGGTTCTTGGATCCGTTTGGATCTCCATCTCCCATTGCAAACAAACAGGTACGCAATTGTTGTGTTTTATTTTGATTAGTTATAAACTGTATATGAATCGATGGCTCATGAAAAATCGTTGTATTGTTAGAGTCCAAATTGACATATCATTTAGGGTTTCATCATAGATCTTTCACATAGTAAACGCTACATGCTTCCATCCTTCCCTTATTCACCTGTCCATTGCTGCTACAGTAATCGCTAAATTGACTTTTTGTTTTGTTGTTGCTTAATTTATGAATTTGTATGCGCTAATTTCAGATTTTCAGTCTTAATGCATGTGTAGTGTAATTTATAGGCTTAATTGTAACTTAGGTTCAATTTTATGCTTATTATAGTGTTGTGTCGAGATGTATTCACCTCGACAGGCGATTGACTACAAGGTCGAGCGACCGAGTCCACAACCGATCAAGCTATGGCGAACTCGCCTAAGCGAAGATACCAGACCACCTTCAGGTGTCTAGCGATCGACTCCCAAGGCGATCGCCCTTCGGCACATAGCGATCGACTCTAGTGCCCGGCTAAGGACGACCGTCCTGCGCCCCGAACATAGACGATCGTCCATCAAAGTCTACGAAGACAGGATCCCAAAACAGCGCCCATGTGCAGATCCAAGACAAGATCCGCATTTCACGGATCATTGACCACCAACAGCTGTCTCTGACAAGGGCGGCTTTACCTACCGACAAGCCCGCCGAAAGGCACGAGGTGGGACCACCCGTGACAGAGACTCAGACGCGTGCAGGCTTCTCATTGGACCGCACGACAACTGCCAGCAACTCCTGCAGACTTTAAGGAGACAAGCCCATGTGCTAAAAGACGATCGTCCGCTTATTATAATACAGCAAAGGCGATCGCCTGACAGGTCCAATTCCTATAAATAGAGAACCTCCTCCTACTGGAAAAAGGTTCCGAATTCATTCACTTACATTCCGAATTCATTCACGGAAATACATAAGAACATACATACTTCCAAGCTCCCAGCTTCCTCCCCAGAATCTATCTCAGGATTTCTCTCTCAGCACCTCTCAACCAGAAGACGGTCGGCAGAGGCAAGAAGTCTCCACAGTGCAGATTCTAAGAGGCATACGAGTCCAAGAGCTTAAACATACAGCTAATACATGCCGTGAGAGACTGTCGATCTCTCACCGCCGTCACAGCTCATCTACGTTGTTAAAAGAACTCACAGAGCATCATATCTGGTTCTTCCGGCAATCTACACGCTCACTAGCTAAGATAACAAGAATCTTTACACTCATTGTAATTGTGTTCTTACATTAATACTTGTATCCCCGAATATTTGTATTAATAATATCTCGCGAGAGCATTCAAGCCCGGGACTAACAACCCCGACAATTCTTGTGTTATTTACTTTTCCCACGGAAGTGTTCTCGCATTTGTTTGCTATCCGTCCATTCCAGCGATATCTATCTCCGGATAATATTTTGGGTAGCAATAATTGGCGCTAGAAGAAGGGGATCTAACCCTCATTTTTACTCCTACCGTCTCGAAGAACACTCACTGTTCTCTGGGGCATATACCTGAAGAATCACTCACTGTTCTTCAGAGAAAGCTTTCAGAATCATGTCTTCCGCCTCCGCATCGAAGAAAGCCGCTGGCCGATCCACCAGATGCCTCCTTCCATCTCAGTCTGAGCCACAGCCGATGGCGGAGGGTAGCCGTCGCGGTCCGAGACTCTCGATCCCGCCCCTGAGGGATGGCCCAAGCCTCTCGCTCGATCAGGGCCAAACCGCGGAACAGATCAAGGAGGCCATGGCCATCCTCCAAGAACGACGGAGTGCTCTCGACGCGCCGCCCGCTATCACCCCCTCGGCTATCCGCCGCATGACCAAACGGAAGTACAAGGCGTTACTGACCAAACGATCACCAAGAGGCTCCCATTCGCAAGAAGAGGCGCTCGCCAGCCGGGGCACCTCTGTTTTCGATCGTCTAGGCAGCGACCCATCTTGGCGACCAGGCGGTCGGCCCGGCCACGAGGCAGCGAGCTCGAGTCCGTCACCAGGAGTTCGGCGTATCCAACTCCCAGAAGGCAGTCCAGCCATCTGGCTCCCCCTCGCCAAAGAGCCGAGGTCGGCAGCAGCGGAGTCAGGAGATCGGTACACGATCGCCTCGGCTCCCGCTCCAAAAGCCGATCCACGAGCGACCAAGCTACAGCGATGGCCGCGATGCAACGCCAGCTCGACGACATAAAGGCACTCCTGGAATCTGGGGCAGGCGCCAAGAGTAAGATCGCCGGGCCGAGCGAGCCGCTCGCGGTCCACATTGAGCTCGCCCCCGTACAACATAAGATCGCTCCTCCGCAAACACCTCTGTACGAGGGGAGATCAGACCCCGAAACTCACCTGAACAAGTTCCACATCTACATGATCGGGTGTGGGGCATCAGACGCGACCAGGTGCCGAATGTTCCCTCTGACACTGGACGACCTTGCCCACAGGTGGTACACCTCATTGCCGCCTCGATCCATCGGTTCCTTTAATCAACTGGCGAACGACTTCACAACATACTTCGCCACCAAGGTCGCTCGGCCAGAAGGTCCCCATCGCATGATGCAGATCAGGCAAGGGGAAGAAGAGTCCGACTCGGACTACATCGACTGGGTAGACGAGATCATCCTCAACGGCGAGCCCGTAAGCGATGAGATCGCCCTATACTCGGTCCTAGGAGGATTCCATGGTCTTTCGCCTATGTTCAGGCATCTTAAGAAGGACCAACCCACGACCTACGCGATTTTCCGCGCTAAGGCCGCAGACTTTCTGGCCAGGCAAAGGTTTCTTCTTAGCCTATGAGCAGCGCGATCGGCGCCCGAACGACGATCTCCAGTCTTTCAGCCCGATTGCCGGTATCAAGCAACATCATCAAAACCGGAGGACTCGTTCGCCATCTACAGTTCATCATCTAACATGGTGGACTACGGCACGAGATCGCCTCCACCGCACAACGTACACCGTCGAAGGTCGGCATTTAACATGACGATCTGAGGTGGAAGAGTGCAGCCATGGTCCTGGAGTTCGATGGAACCGACTGCTTAGGCCATGCAAGGTCCCTTTGGGCCAAGATCGCCCGCCCTTCGTTTAAATACGAGGCCGGCGTAGTCTGAGGGCCCTCCAAAACTAATCAGTGGACACGATCGCCAGCCCTCAAAGGTTCATCATTTAACGTGGTGAACCCGGACAATGCGATGCGTCACTACCCCCATCTCAACGTACACCGTCGAGGGTCGCCATCTTCATGGCTAGGGGTGTTACTAGAAATCCGAAAACCGACCAACCAATCCGAACCAATCCGCACCGAACCGAAAATCCCCGACCGAAAGCAACCCCGAACTTGAAACTTACAAACCGAAACCGAAACCGAATTAATTCGGGTTTAGATAATTTAAACCGAACCGAACCGAATTTCCCCGAATTGGACCGAACTAACCCGAATTATTTATATTATATAAAATTTTATTTATATGACTAAAATTTTTAAACTTATAAAATAATATATCTACACATATATTGTAGTTTTGATAAAAACAATGATTAAATATATCAATTAAAGATCTATCTATTATTTTTGAACAAGTTTTATTAATATAATTAAATTTTTTGTTACTTTATTAAATAGATATATATAAATTAAATATGTTTGGGTCAAAACCGAATTTGACCGAACTAATCCGAAACCGAAACATTTGGGGAGGGTTTGGGTTTTGAGTTTTGAAAACCGAAATCGACCGAAACCGAAACCGAATTTTAAAGTTTGGGGAGGGTTTGGGTTTCGAAAATTTTATCCCGACCGAAACCGAAAACACCCCTATTCATGGCGGGCCGAGGTGGAAGTAGAGCTAACAAGCCGCAGAAGTGGAGTTGATTAATCCGACGACGCCCCGCGCAAGGACTCCTCCAGACCAAGACCGCACGCCCTTCGTTTAAATACGAGGCGAGGCGCAGCCTAACGGAGGACCCTCACAATAAAATGAGTCACGAGACAGATGATGTCGCTCGCGCACAATACATGGTCGTGGAGATCGGTCCATCGAACTCCGCGATCGTGCACGGCTCCTCAGGACCGAGATGGACGACCGCCCTCGAGGATTCGAAAAAATTGAAGACCGCTCACTCAACGAGTTATTTTCATCCCCTTACTTTCACTAAGTGAACAAAAACAAGGGGGAAGCGTGCGGACTACCTATACGACGATCGTCCCTATCCAATCACATACGGAGATCGCCATTTTTCAGATGTTGTGCAGCGATCGAATTTGTTGTAAAAGTTATCTATATGAGTTTATCAATTCACGTAGACCTACACTTGCAACGATCTCTCTTCACACATTTGTACAAAGTCAAGCAAAAGACTCAAAAATAGCAATCATTCAAGTGATAAATCAGAAAATCAAACGTTCATTTCATTACTTGAAGGATCAGAATACATGGTCGCCCGAAGGCCTAAGTGCTATAAAAAGAAAGCTACGAATTACAAGGAAAAAAGCTAAAACAAACAAAAAATGAAGTGCCTCAGGCCCTTGTCTGGCCTTCACCTTCAGCCTCCGGGGCGGCCTCCCCATCCTCCGGAGCGTCGGGATGAACAAGGTTGGCCGGAGTCGGATACCAGCTCAAGTCCACGCCGATACCCGCAAGATCCAAGATCGGCAATGAGAAAGCAGAATGGAGAGGATGCTCCAACGCATACGCCTTGAAGTTCTCAGCAAGAGGGCCGACCTCCAAACCTCCCTTCTTACATCTCGGATCGAGTCGGCGAACGCCATATAATAGGCAAACTCGCAGACAAACTCCAAGTTTTGGAAGGGATCGGCCTTGGTCGCCTCTACCTCCCCTTTCAGCTCCGCCATCGCCTGCTGCGCGCCTTGGAGCTCGGCCTCCTTTGCAGCCGTCCTTTCCCTCGCCTCCGCCAGTTCGCTAGTCAGCTGAGCGACCGTCACCTTCAGTCGATCGGCCTCCGTCTCAGCGGCCTTCTGCACCCGGACGGCATTTGTCATCCGGTCCCGAAAACGATTGACTGTCACCCGGGATAGCTCAGCATCCTTTCTCGCCAGCTCAAGTTCTTGGCTCGCCCGATTAGCTACGGCCAGGGAATCCTTCTCCATTGCCACAATCTTGTCGGCGAACTCGGCGTTCTCTCTCCGAGCCGCCTCGAGATCCGCCTGCAGGCGAGTAGTGGAAGGACGCCCCTCATACTCCTGCACAGCCTGGGCAGCCATGGCTGCCGCCTGGAGAGAAAGGGCGAAAACAGCCTGCATTGTACTCCCAGATTGCTGACGAGCGATCGCATCCAGATCGGTCGTCCAGGTCTTCGGTAAAGCGGAGACGGCCTGGTTGACGTACAACGGGATATCACAGGATTGGCGAGGAGATCGGCTCGCTAGGAAATCCCGCACCATCGGCGGACAAGACGGATCAGTGCTACGGATCCTGCATCAAAACACAATGTTAGCACATCTCCCACGCAAATGACAAGTTTCGACTCAACAAGCAAAGCTTACCTCTCAGATCTCTCGGGATCGCGACCGAAGTATGGCTTCCCACGAGGGGTCTCAGCTTCGGCGATCGCCATCTCCCGTAAGAAAGCCGTGGAGGGAGTAGGCTCATTCTCCGGAGGAACAACGGTGATCGGAGGTGCCGCGATCGGCACCTCACTGGCAGGGACAGAAACTGGAGTTTCTCCTGACCTCTGCCGTTTGCTATTCGTCCGAAGCCCCTTCTCCCGGACTTCCTCTTTAGCCACGATCGGCTCTACGCGAGGCTCCACCTCCGGGATGATAGGTAACGCCACAGGAGGAGCCCGTGATGATTTCGTCTGGCGGAGACGACCCATAACTCCAGGGTTCGACATAGCAATCTCCTGTGGGGGCTCCAAAAAGCGAGGAAATCGCAACCCTGCCTCCATGATCGCTTCGTTCACAGCGATCATCCCCTCCGAAGGCTGATCGGCTCTCTCATTCTCGGCCGGCACAAAGAGGTCCACGTCTGAAGGGATATGAAACCTCGTCCTCCAGATGGCCAAATCCTTCCTGGTCGCCGAACTCCTGATTTGGCCAAGCGACCACAGAGATCGCTGAGCATCCCGAAATAGCGATCGCTTGGGAGGTTGATAAGGGTGAGCGCTCGAATACTCCCGGAAATCAAATCTTGGGGACGGACCGGCCAGCCCCTCCATAATCTCAGCAAAGGCCACATAAGCCTGGCCAAAGGCACTGTGCCGCTCCCAATAGGCTCTCACCGCATGATCTCTCTCCATATGTGAGCGCCTGTGTTCGACGGTCGCCTCCTTAGCTACGTCGGCCTCATTGAACAGTGCCTCGACCTCCGCAGGGTCGATTCCGGCCCGAATAGCCTCAGCGGCCGTCTCCAGATGGAACTCAGCGGAGGATCCTCCCCGGACATCAGAAGTCCCAGCGGCGGAGGAAGTGCCCACTCCATGTGAAGAAGATGTTACAGACATTCTTGAATTCAAGATGAGGAAAAGAGGGGTGTGTTCTTACCAAAGATGAAATCGACTGACGATCGGCAATAAGATCTTCAGAAAAATCTGCAGCAAAATCCTTCTTTCTCCAGTAAATGCGCGTAAGAATGAACACTGCCACCCTGCCCCTTTTTATAGTAGATGACAGGGACTTAAGAGCAATTAAGGAGAGTCCCAGGGGTAGAAGTACAACCGTCGCATTTATTGACCCCCTTGAAACCCGCGTACGCGTGTTTTCAAGGACGCGTCAGACGAGGAGTCATAAATGACCGTCGGTCTACCCCAACAGGAACCCGACACGTGTCCCAGAGACCTTTCCGCATCCGCTGCCGTTTCCCGCTCTTACCAGCGACCTACCAGGTCGTCTAGATTCAGAATCAATCGGCTCAAAGACGATCGCCAATTCAGTAAAACGCAAAGTCGCTCGTCGAAGTTCAGCGATCGCCAGCAGAACCACCTCACCCCACGTTTCCAACATAGGAGCGAGCTGGGGGGCAATTGTTGTGTCGAGATTTATTCACCTCGACAGGCGATCGACTACAAGGCCGAGCGACCGAGTCCACAACCGATCAAGCTATGGCGAACTCGCCTAAGCGAAGATACCAGACCACCTTCAGGTGTCTAGCGATTGACTCCCAAGGCGATCGCCCTCCGGCACCTAGCGATCGACTCTAGTGCCCGGCTAAGGACGACCGTCCTGCGCCCCGAACAGTGACGATCGTCTATCAAAGTCTACGAAAACTGGATCCCAAAATAGCGCCCATGTGCAGATCCAAGACAAGATCCGCATTTCACGGATCATTGACCACCAACAGCTGTCTCTGACAAGGGCGGCTTTACCTACCGACAAGCCCGCCGAAAGGCACGAGGTGGGATCGCCCATGACAGCGACTCAGACGCGTGCAGGCTTCACATTGGACCGCACGGCAACTTCCAGCAACTCCTGCAGACTTTAAGGGGACAAGCCCATGTGCTAAAAAACGATCGCCCGCTTATTATAATACAGCAAAGGCGATCGCCCGACAGGTCCAAGTCCTATAAATAGAGAACCTCCTCCTAGTGGAAAAAGGTTCCGAATTCGTTCACTTATATTCCGAATTCATTCACGGAAATATAGAAGAACATACATACTTCCAAGCTCCCATCTTCCTCCCCAGAATCTATCTCAGGATTTCTCTCTCAGCACCTCTCAACCAGAAGACGGTCGGCAGAGGCAAGAAGTCTCCACAGTGCAGATTCTAAGAGGCATACGAGTCCAAGAGCTTAAACATACAGCTAATACACGCCGTGAGAGAACTGTCGATCTCTCACCGCCGTCACAGCTCATCTACGTTGTTACAAGAACTCACAGAGCATCATATCTTGTTCTTCCGGCAATCTACACGCTCACTAGCTAAGATAACAAGAATCTTTACGCTCATTGTAATTGTGTTCTTACATTAATACTTGTATCCCCGAATATTTGTATTAATAATATCTCGCGAGAGCATTCAAGCCCGGGACTAACAACCCCGGCAATTCTTGTGTTATTTACTTTTCCCACGGAAGTGTTCTCGCATTTGTTTGCTATCCGTCCATTCCAGCAATATCTATCTCTGGATAATATTTTGGGTAGCAACATACAGGTAGGTCAATGATTTTCTTCTTTCGAAAAGCAATAATGCTGATTTAATGTTGTTTCAAAAATTAAGTTAATATTGTTTATAATGGAGTTTGTCAATTTCAGTGGGTTGGATGATTTCTTCTCTTTGATTCTTGCATTTGGGGAAGATAATTTTTATATTTGTCATATGTGTATGATGTTGATTATATGCATCACAACAGGGCCTAGTTGTATCCGGTGAATGTCAACCTTTACGGGTATGTGTTATATTTACATTAATATTTCAATAATCCCATGTTTGGTTTTCTTTTAACTGTAATTTCTCACATCCCCGTATGTTTGAAAACTTGTTTAATGTAGATAACCTTCATTGGAGTAAAAGTGTCTAGCATGCTACTTCAATTTCTGGAGTTGCCTACACAAAGATAACCATCATATTTCCTTGTTTGACTCATTGTAGCATGTAAGACTACATTTGGTCTTCTTTTTTTATATAAGACTAGACCTTAGAAATTGAACACAGATCAAGTCCTATTATTGCCAATGATGGAACTCTTTACGGGAAGGGGAGGAAGATTTGTGGTAGTAGTAGATTAGTATTACCAGCTCATATTTTTTTTCAAGGATTTATTCACACTAGTTACTTTTTCTAGCTACTAGATGTGTGATTAGTTTCTCTTTCTTGTTTACTAGATTGATTTTGCTAGTTACTCTCCATACACTAGTTTAACAGATGGACTACTTACTCACTTGTATAGGCTAGCTTTACTCCTTATCGTATGAATACCTGCCCACCTTTTCAGAGTTATCGTTTGCTAATATTACATTGGAACTATTATACAATTAACTAATCTCCCTCCTAACTCCTAAGAGATATGAACTGCAACGTTGCGTACTTTTTGGTGCAGCGAAGTTGGTTGCACATTGGTGCAATGATTTGATGCCTGTACAATAAATCTTATATCATTTATTTAGGCTCCATACATGATTAATATGTTCCCTATATGTATCTGAAGATACTGATGTGCTGAAACTAATGTGGTTTGCCGCGGTTGATATTAAAGAACCCATTCATGTAGATATTGAGGCCGAGATAATTGGTGAGAAAAGAGAGTTGTTTATTTATCAACAGGATATCATGGAGTTGTTGCAAGATCAAAAGCTTTGCGTGTCTATCTAGCAATTCTACAATAAGTATGTTATTTATCTTTCAACATATAACGCACTCTTAAATGTAATAATGTATATATTTACTTCAAATGTTTGTCCTGTAGCGAATTTTTTATATTGACAAAAAAATCAATATTATTGTAGGTATCTCTACAACATGTTGAAATTGTTGGGTAGAGACGAGAAATATGGATTGATGTGCCCACTCACCATTCAAAGCATAGGCAATAATAAGCAAGACATAGCAGCATACGTGAGGACAAGAATTACAGCAGTAGATTTTGATTGTTTCCTTGCACCGTACTTTGCCGAGTAAGTAACACTAGTTTAAGTGAAATAGAAAAACTTCAGTTTTTCTAGTGCTTCTCAAAAGATTCATTATGTTTATTTTGTTTCCTGCTTTACTTTCTCCCTTGCTAAACTCTACTTTTTATTTTTATTTCCATAACTCGCGAAGTACTTGAAATATTGGTCAAGTTCGTTGTATTTGTATCAGATTTAGGAACTTATCACATATCAGGAAACAAACAGCTAGACAATTATGGTTTTTCGACAATATCATCCAACAGTACTTCTGGCTGTTTGAATAATTATGTGGATTTATTGCAGGGATCATTGGCAATTGATTGTTCTTTGCCCGAAACAGAATGCCGTCGCCTGGTTCTGCTCCATAGGGAGAAAGCCCAAGAAAGACTTGATCAACAAGATTGAGGCGTATGAGTTGAATAAAAAATCTTTTTATAGTGTTGTGTGCCTATTTTGAAATAAATTTTTTATTTATTATGTCATAGAGCGTTTGATGCATATCAAGTTATTAAGGGCAATCTGTAACACCCCCAAGATATTCGAGGTATATTACAGCGCCGTGAATCCCTATATAGGACCCACCAGGCTGAACAAACATCATACTCATCGACTCACAGAAACAACAGAATAACACCTCGTCATAAAGACGCCAAACAAAATAATCCACCCGGTTCAACCGGTCAAACATAACACCATAATCCGACACAAACATAATAAACAACAATACAATCCAGACGAGTAAAAATTCTTAAGTACTCGAGTACTTCTATTAGTTTAAAGACCACAAAAGGTAAAAAGATAGAAGGCAATAAGACACCACTCGTGCACAATCATCACGCACGACCATCATCCGCATACTGGTCCAGCGCCCGCTCGTCTCGATGAACCTGACCTGAAATTCATAAAACGAATTTCCCCAAAACGGGTCCCCAGAGGGGTTAGCAATTACGCTAGTACAAGTAACCAAATGAACGACTTACATCTTATACATATAGTAAATGCATGCAATCAAGAAAACATAGTTCCAAAACACTCATTTCCGAAAATGCCAATATCAATTCACATTTGTAAAAATGCACCACAATTAACCGTGGATCCACCCCTCCGTGCACCCCTACCGAGACCCCATCGGATCTAACCCATAGTGGTTAAAAGCAATCTCGCGGATCCACCCCTCCGTGGACCCCTACCGAGACCCCGTCGGATCTAACCCATAGTGAGCATACACACACACAATTCTCATGCAATACTAATACGTTAAGATTGTAAGTTCATAAGGGTACTTGCCTCGATTTATAGACGGTGACACGAACGGAACGGAAGAATCAAGCACGACCGCGAGGAATCGACGAAATGAACCTAACGATTCGAATAACACAATCACAACCACTCCTAAACGATTACGGAAATGGAATACACCCGAAAACCCGCCTACGATTCATGTATATTCGTATAAAAATAACAACGAGGGCGGACCACAACCAAACCCTCCCGATTTCGCAAAGCTATGAAAATATACCATGAATCCGTAGGAAAACTAATAATATCCACAAGATTAATCATATTCATCATGAATCCACCAACAAAACGGAACGAATCGGAAGAAAATCCCAAAACCCCCAAATTACCCAAAAGTAGGGTTCTAAGAGATTTACCTTGGATTAGGATGAAAGATCCGTGTTGATGTTGTTATAATACACCAAGAACTCAAGGAAGATGTTAGATGCGATGATTGGAGGAAGAAATCGCCAAGAAAATCGCCCGGAATCGCCTTAGCCGCGGAGAGGAGGAAGAAATGAGAAATGGTGTTCATCTCGGTCAACTCCCTGGTTTATATAGCCAGGCAGTGCACTAACGGGATAAAACTCTAGGCCATACAGTCAGCGTCCCAGTCCAGTAGCCAGATTTCTGGCCGTTAGCGTGCGCTACTCGAAACGTAGCGTGCACTAATAAACTCTCGGTAGCGCGCGCTATCGACCAATAGCGTGTGCTACCTGGACATCAGATTGAGTCCAGTAGCAAACTGTCCAGTACTGGACACTCACGCTAGCGCACGCTACCGGGAATCTCAGCGTGCGCTAGCCCCCGACATTAGCGTGCGCTAGACTACGTAGCGTACGCTAATCCGCCCGATCGGAGTGGCAACCTTGCCACTCCCGGGCTTGCTCTAGCGCGCTTCTGAGCGATCGTAGCGTGCGCTACTAAGGGACCCCTAGCGTGCGCTATGCAGAAAAGATAGCGTGCGCTAGGTACGAAATATAAACGGTCCAAAACACCGGGATATGAACGAAACATCAAACGGAACATCTCAAGATGCATCAAAACATAAAATGGATCCATGGCAACCCCGAAACAGCAGTTCCGTACAACAATAACGAGAATCAGATCAATAGATGACAGGAAAGATACACTGAAGGGTACACGAGGGTCACTACGACCGAGAAATACACCGAAAAAAGAAAGTACAAGGGAAAGAAAAATGCGGATATTACATTCTACCCCTCTAAAAATAAGTTTCGTCCCGAAACTTAAGAAACAAACAACTCAGGGTACCTAGCACGCATGCTATCCTCGGTTTCCCAAGTTGCCTCCTCGACACCATGTCTCGACCACTGCACTTTGACCAAAGGGATGGTCTTATGCCTCAGTCGTTTCTCACGATGCTCCAAAATCTTCAAGGGATGCTCCTCAAAAGTAATATCCTCGGCGACATCAATCTCACCATAATCGATGATGTGACTAGGATCCGGGACATATTTCCTCAGCTGGGAAACATGAAAAACGTTATGAACATGACTCAAGGCCGGGGGTGGTGCCAAACGGTATGCCAACTCACCGACTCGCTCGAGAATCTCAAAGGGCCCAATAAATCTCGGACTCAACTTCCCTTTCTTCCCGAAACGAAAAACTCCCTTCGTCGGCGACACCTTTAGCAAAACGTGGTATCCCACCTCGAATTCCAAGGGTCGACGACGGACGTCGGCATACGACTTTTGTCGACTCTGGGCAGTCATCATTCGTTCCCAAATTAATTCTATATTCCGTCTTGTCTCTAAAACGACATCCGGCTCGGTCCCGACCAAATCGGACGTCTTATTCCAACAAATTGGTGATCGACATCGCCGCCCATAAAGTGCCTCATACGGTGCCATACGAATCGACGCGTGCCAACTATTGTTGTACGTGAATTCGATCAATGGCAAATGTTCCTCCCAATCACTACTCCAATCGAGAGCACAAGCATGCAATATATCCTCGAATGTCTGGATAGTGCGTTCCGAATGTCCATCTGACTGGGGATGAAAAGAGGTACTCAAATGCAAACGGGTACCCAACGCCTTATGCACCGCCTGCCAAAAGTGCGATACGAAATGGCCATCATGATCCGAAACAATAGACTTCGGAGTACCGTGAAGCCTCACAATCTGCGCGATAAATACACGAGCCAACTTCTCTGGGCCCCAAGTGTCCTTGATGCCCAGAAAATGTGCCGACTTGGTCAGACGATCAACAATCACCCATACCATATTCATGCCCGACCTCGACCTCGGCAAACTCGTAACGAAATCCATCGATATATCTTCCCATTTCCATTCCGGAACGGGATGTGACTGCAAAAACCCAGCCGGTCGCTGATGCTCGATTTTGACCTGCTGGCAAGTCAAACATCTCGCTACAGACTGCGCGACCTCCTCCTTCATATCATTCCACCAGAAATTCCTTATCAGGTCCTTGTACATCTTACTCGAACCATGATGAACGGAATAAGGTGTAGCATGGGCCTCACGCAAAATACTTTGTCGAAACTCTGAGTCGTTCGGCACACAAAGCCGACTCTAGAATCTCAAAACACCATCCTCGTGAATCACAAACCCAGGAGACTTTCCTTTAAGAACGTTCTCTCGGATTTGAGTAATCATCGGATCCTCTAACTGTTTCAGTTTAATTTCATCGATCAAAGACGACGATATCTCTAAAGCACAAAGTTGCCCGACAGTTCCAGGCAACAAAACCTCAACATCTAACTCGATCAAAGCCCGCCGAAGCTCAGACTGAGATGTAAGGATCTCAAGCGTTCGCAACGCAACCGGTTTCCGACTCAAGGCGTCGGCCACGACGTTCGCCTTGCCCGGATGATAAAGGATTTCGAGGTCATAATCCTTAATCAGTTCTAACCACCTCCTCTGCCTCATATTCAACTCCCGCTGAGTAAATATGTATTTCAGACTTTTATGATCGGTAAAAATCTGACATGCAGAGCCGAAAAGATAGTGGCGCAAAATCTTGAGTGCAAAAACGACTGCCGCTAACTCCAAATCATGAGTAGGGTAGTTCAGCTCATACAGCCTCAACTGTCTCGATGCATAGGCAATGGTCTTGCCGTGCTGCATCAATACGCACCCAAGACCCTGACCCGAAGCATCACTATAAACAGCAAAACCCTCGTTGCCACACGGCAACGCTAAAACCGGGGCTGAAGTCAAACGCCTATTCAGTTCCTCGAAACTCGACTGTCTCTCGTCATTCGAGACGAAATTCTCGGATTTCTGGAGCAACTGTGTAAGTGGCCGAGCCAGTTTCTAGAAACCCTCGACGAACCTACGGTAGTAGCCAGCCAAACCCAAGAAACTACGGATCTCCTTCACATTCTTGGGCGGTGCTCAATCCAATACTGCCTCTATCTTCTGTGGATCCACACGAACCCCCTCGGCTGAAATCACGTGACCTAGAAACATCACTTCCTTCAGCCAGAACTCATATTTCGAGAACTTCGCATAGAGTTGCTCGGTCCTCAAGATGTCTAATACTACTCGCAAATGATGGGCATGCTCTTCCTTGTTCCTCGAATAAATAAGAATATTGTCAATGAAAACGACGACACACTTATCCAAATACTCGATAAAGACTTTGTTCATCAACTGCATGAACACCGTCGGCGCATTAGTTAACCCAAAATGCATAACTACAAACTCATAATTTCCGTATCTCGTCCGAAAAGCTGTTTTCGGCACATCGGACTCTCTCACCCGGAGCTGATAGTACCCCGATTTCAAATTAATCTTCGAGAATACATGACTACCATGGCTGGTCAAACAAGTCATCAATTCTCGGCAAAGGATACTTGTTCTTGATGGTCACCTTGTTTAGTTCGCGATAGTCGATACACAAACGTAGTGAACCATCCTTCTTCCGCACAAACAGGACCGGTGCGCCCCAAGGCGAGGCGCTCGGTCGAACATACCCCGACTCAAGAAGCTCACTCAACTTCTTCTTCAAATCGGACATCTCTGAAGGTGCCATGCGATAGGGCGCCTTCGAAATAGGAGCCGCGCTCGCCTCTAACTCTATAGCAAACTCGACCTCACGATCCCGTGGCAATCCCGGTAACTCGTTAGGAAATACATCAGGAAACTCACTAACGATTGGAATCGACAAAAGCTCGACTCCACCACTCTCCGCCTTCAAGGCGTAGCACCAATAGCCAGTACACCCCTTTCGCAGGAGTCTCATCGCCTTCAAGGCGTTAATAACGAATTTCTGTTTCCCCCTCTTTCGCCCGGCGAAAGAGTGCTCGGTGCCGTCTTCGGCTAGAATGGTGATGATCCTCGTGCGGTAGTTCATGATTGCACCATGCCGCTCGAGCCAATCATCCCCGAGAATTAAGTCCTCACCCTCAATACCCACAACAATAAGATTAGAGGGCCAAGCCCTCTCACAAATAAATACAGAACAGTCTCGAACCTCCTGATCACCAACGATCCTATCACCGCTAGGAAGCTTAACGATGAAGGGCTCACAAGGCGTCAAACAGTCGAGACTCAAACGGAACACACAATCAAGAGATATGAACGAATGCGTAGCACCAGAATCAAAAAGCACACTGACAGGATGAGAAAGAATATGAACGGTACCTGTCGCCACGGTAGCCGCTGGGTCATCGGCTCTCCGCATCTCATAGACACGCGGGTGGGCGAGCCGACACTGGAAGCTCCCCCCCTTAGCGGGCTGACCCCATCCTCTCCCTCGACTAGCACTCGGCGGAGATTGAGAAGCAAACGATCCTTGATTCACGATTCTCGACTAGCCCTGGAATGGAAGTCCGGGCACCCACGATTCTCTCCCTCTCAGCACAGAAAGCCGCCTTGTGGCCCGGCTGGCCACATTGATTACATGTCAGCAAAAGACTCGGACAATTACGATTGATGTGGCCTAGCTGGCCACAGTTAAAACACTTCACTTCCCGAGAAGGGGCACTGGCAGCCCTGCGGGGAAACCCAATAGATCGAGCTGGGCCACCGCCAGCGGAAAAGTTAGCAGACTGGAATTTCTGCTGACCCCCACCTTTGTGGCTCGAAAAATTCCCGGCAGACTTCTGCTTCTTGCCCTCGCGGGCCGCCTCACTCGCCATCACAGACATATCATAAGCAAGGGCCCTACTCTGATAATCCTTCAAGGTAGTACAGACGAGCCCCGACATATAGTCCCGAATCGACGATTTCATCCGTTTGGAAAAATGGAAAATTTTGTCACTCTCCTCGACAACTTGGGTCTTCACATAACCCAACTCCTTGTAAAAATCGGCAATAGCTTGAGATACGGGAATATCCCGTGGTTGAGCATCATAGAAAGCATGCACTCGAGCTTGTCTGACCGGCCACGGGCAATATTCGGTCTCCATCAATTCCTGAAATTCGGCCCACGTGGTCTTTGGGCCCCAATGGCCTCCCACCAATCCGTAGCGTCCCCAGTGAGAAAGTACTGGGCAATAGGGACCTTACGGTCCTCGGGACAGTTGGTAGCAGTGAAGACTTTAGATATCTCCTTAATCCACCCCTCCCAGCTGATCAGGTCTGAAGCTCCCGAAAACTGAGGAGGATGCATCTTGATGACATCCTGAAGCCAACGATCCACTCCGCCCCGATTAGCATGGGCCGGATCCGGGTTCTGAACCGCCTGGGCTATCGCCGTTATTTGGTTCACCATTTGCTGCATAACTGCCGCAATACCAAGGTCGGCGCGCTCCTGAGAAGAAGCATGACTGTGACGGTCACCGGTACTGCCGGCTCCCGAAGACTGCGACGTGGCCGCCCCACCGGCTGCCCTACGTCCCCGGCCGCGTCCACGACCACATCCACGACCACGGCCTCTTCCAGCATCCATACTAATGTTAAATAAGTAGCAAAAGCCATTACGATGGTGAGTACGAGAAGAGAAACAATCACAATCGAGAATCAAAGGTGCGATACAAGGAAACAAGGAATAGAGTTGGGAAAAAAAACTTACGGACACTGGTAGTACCGGAATCATGGCAGCGTGACTATGATGTGCAAAACGAAACACAACCCAGTAATCCGACAAGCCTAGGTATCCATAAACCTAGAGCTCTGATACCATTTTCTGTAATACCCCCAAGATATTCAAGGTATATTACAGCGCCGTGAATTCCTATACGGGACCCACCAGGCTGAACAAACATCATACTCATCGACTCACAGAAACAACAGAATAACAGCTCGTCATAAAGACTCCAAACAAAATAATCCACCCGGTTCAACCGGTCAAACATAACATCATAATCCGACACAAACATAATAAACAACAATACAATCCAGACGAGTAAAAATTCTTAAGTACTCGAGTACTTCTATTAGTTTAAAGACCACAAAAGGTAAAAAGATAGAAGGCAATAAGACAGCACTCGTGCACAATCATCATGCACGGCCATTATCCGCATACTGGTCCAGCGCCCGCTCGTCTCGATGAACCTGACCTGAAATTCATAAAACGAATTTCCCCAAAATGGGTCCCCAGAGGGGTTAGCAATTACGCTAGTACAAGTAACAAAATGAACGACTTACATCTTATACATATAGTAAATGCATGCAATCAAGAAAACATAGTTCCAAAACACTCATTTCCGGAAATGCCAATATCAATTCACATTTGTAAAAATGCACCACAATTAACCGTGGATCCACCCCTCCGTGGACCCCTACCGAGACCCCGTCGGATCTAACCCATAGTGGTTAAAAGCAATCTCGCGGATCCACCCCTCCGTGGACCCCTACCGAGACCCCGTCGGATATAACCCATAGTGAGCATACACACACACAATTCTCATGCAATACTAATACGTTAAGATTGTAAGTTCATAAGGGTACTTGCCTCGATTTATAGACGGTGACACGAACGGAACGGAAGAATCAAGCACGACCGCGAGGAATCGACGAAATGAACCTAACGATTCGAATAACACAATCACAACCACTCCTAAACGATTACGGAAATGGAATACACCCGAAAACCCGCCTACGATTCATGTATATTCGTATAAAAATAACAACGAGGGCGGACCACAACCAAACCCTCCCGATTTCGCAAAGCTATGAAAATATACCATGAATCCGTAGGAAAACTAATGATATCCACAAGATTAATCATATTCATCATGAATCCACCAACAAAACGGAATGAATCGGAAGAAAATCCCAAAACCCCCATATTACCCAAAAGTAGGGTTCTAAGAGATTTACCTTGGATTAGGATGAAAGATCCGTATTGATGTTGTTATAATACACCAAGAACTCAAGAAAGATGCTGGATGAGATGATTGGAGGAAGAAATCGCCAAGAAAATCGCCCGGAATCGCCTTAGCCGCGGAGAGGAGGAAGAAATGAGAAATGGTGTTCATCTCGGTCCACTCCCTGGTTTATATTGTAATATCCGCAATTTTCGATTTCCGGTAATTTCTTTTTTTTCAGTGGAAGTTCGTTTTGACGACTCTCTCATGACCGTTTCGTCATTCTGAGAATGATTAATTCTACACTTTTTGTCATCCGAGTTCGTTTCGGTGTTGTTTTGTTGAGTTCCGTGCTTTTTAGCGACTTTTCCGCACTTGAGTTCGATTCCTGTGAATCTCGTTCGAAACTGCT
Organism: Orobanche coerulescens; assembly: GCA_033398695.1. Lineage (NCBI taxonomy): Eukaryota > Viridiplantae > Streptophyta > Magnoliopsida > Lamiales > Orobanchaceae > Orobanche > Orobanche coerulescens. The sequence goes on along the minus strand of CM065811.1, from coordinate 5,535,230 downwards.
GTTTCGAGTTTCCTGTAAGTCCGTTTAACTTTGTTAGACGTGTTGTGAACTTTGGTTTGGTTATTCGATCACGTATCGTGATTTCCGGGCGTTTTGGGCCATTTTGTAATTTCTTGAAAGTTACGGGTATCCGTATCTGTAATTGTTGTCTCGACCCGTTTCTTGGTCGCGTATGATTAATTATGGTATTATGTTTTCATTTCGGGCCGTTGATGTTGTCCGCGAACTTTTAAATCGTGTTCGTTAAAATGCGTTTTGAAATCGGGTCGTCGAGCCACAGTGGTGAGTCTTGGCCGGACGGTTGCGGGATGGCCGGACGATTGCGGGCACCGGCCGGACAGATGCGGCAGAACCGGCGTAGCGCACGCTTCTGCCGGAAGGCTGCACGCGCTAACCGGCAGTGTAGCGCACGCTAGCTTGGTCGACAGCGCGCACGATATCGGGCGGACGGAGGATTACGAGGTTACGGACTCGGTCGGGATCGGCGGTGGCGCACGCTGCATCGGTCGTAGCGCACGCTAATCGGCGAGGGTAGCGCCGCGGCTGCCGGCCGACTAGCGTCGTTACAGGCAAGTTTGTTAGTCCGGTGGCTCTTTGGGCCAGTCGGCGCAGGCTTCGGCCGTAGCGCCGCTAGCGGAGTCGGCCGGACGAGTCATGGTCGGCGGGTGGTCGGTGGTGCCGGGTCATGTGGGCCATGGCCGAGAGTGCTCGGCGATCTTGGGCGATAAGCGCCGCTAGTCCGGAAGGCTAGCGCCACGCTAGTTCGGCCCGATATATATATGACCGGACCACTTTTCCCTTCGTTTTTCATTTCCTTCCTTCTCCATCCGCGGCTGGCGATTCATGGGTGACGAAGCCATGTTGTTTAACAACAAATCCACGAAGTTCTTGAGTTCATAGCATCAATAAATCATCCGTTATCATCCTTTGATCCAGCGAATCAAGGTAATCTTCCTTAGAACCCTAATTTCGTGAATTTGGGGGTTTTCGCATTTTTGTCCGATTCGTTCCATGTTTTTGATTAATTCATGATGGGTATGATTAATCTTGGTAGTATTCTTGTGTTTAACATCATTTAATCCATTGTTTTTCGTCGAATCGAAGTATATTTCTTGATTTCCTTCGAATTGACTTTTTGGGGGATTTGTCCCCGATATCGTTTTTCATCCATTTTCGATGGATCGATTATGGTTAAATGATGTTGTTAAACATATTCTATGGATTGTATATCCATATTTCAACTTGGAATTCCGTTTTCGGGTTTTGACGGGACGAATCGTGTTCTTGGCCGTTTTGGGGGAAATCCTTGAACCTTCGTCATTTGTTCTTTGAATTCAGCGGCTTTGGGTCGTACTTTGGAATTCATTTTCGTTGTTATTGTTTTCGTTCGTAGTTCATTGTTGTGGATTGTCGTTCGGTGGAGTCGGCGAGTTCGTAGTCGGTTCGTGCCAACCTACTTTGGTCGATTCTCCGCGTTGTTCTTATTCGAGGCAAGTACCTTGTCCATACTTTTCTTGTTTCGTGGATATGATGATTGGTGATCGTCTTGATTTGTTTGTTTGTTTGAAATGAGTTTTCAAAAGATTTGGTTAGCCTCGTTAACGGCCCTCTTTCAAAACCGTGTGTGTTTTGTGATTGGTGTGGTTCGTGAATATCTATGTGAATTCTATGTATATGCTTGGTGTTCATGTTGCACTTGGTATTGTGTGTGGACGTATATTATTTCATTTCGGTGCGTTGTGGATTGACGTGGTGTTTTGCTAAGTGTTTGATGCCTCTGGGCGAATTGTTTGAATATCCTTGATATGATATGTTATTTGTGTGAATGTGTGGATATGGTTGAAGGTCTACGGTGACACATGGCACGTGATCATGTGGTCAGGATGCAACAAGTGATTGATCCAACCGTGAGAGCCTGAGATAATCTACGGTGGCACATGGCATGTGATCATGTGGCAAGTATGCAACAAGCGATTGATCCAACCGTGAGATGTGTGTGATTTGTTTCGCTAGCCAGCTCGGGAGGGTCCTTCGAGGCCTCGGGTGGGATTTCGGTGGTAGCGTCCCGGTCCTAGGCGATGCGCGTGCGTGATTATGTTTCGTTGATTTTACGTCCGTTGAGGACACGTGATGTTGGGCTCTGACCCTGTAAATTGTTGGTGGTTTCCTATTTGCGAAAACAAAACATTTGGGCTGTGACCCTATTGATTTTTGGAAAGAGAAGGATTTTATAATCCTAAATTGTTTTCTATTAAAACTCTCGATGGCATTTTAAACTGTTTTGTAAATTGTTTCCCTTATTTGCGATCTTTTGGTTTTGGAAATGTTTACCCAAACTCTTGCCTCGGGAAGTACTTTTCTTTACGTTTGGATCTTTGAGGATTCCTGATTATTATTGTTCTTGGAACTTGTATTGTATGGCTTGTATTTTTGCACTTGTACTTGCACTAGCAAAACAGTGGAGTTTTGCTAACCCCCGAGTATTCGGGGGGTGGATGTCTATTTTTGCATTCAGGTTTTGGAGCATAGCACAGGGTCGGCACGAAGGATGATGAAAGATGAACGATACTAATCACACGAGGATCCGTTGATGTCGTATTGGTCTAGTTGTATTTTCTTTTCCGCTGCAGTATCTTTTCCCCGTTGTACGGGAGTTTATTGTATTTTGACCCCTGCGTGGGTATGTGTTTCGAATTGAGTTGTATGTTATTATTGAAAGACCAAGTCGGTCTACTGAGTCATTTTAGCCTTAAAGGCGATGTTTAGATGTTTGATTTTAGTTATCAGCCTGGTAGATCCTCGAGGAGAGGGTCTACGGCGTGTAATATCCCTGAGTGGATTGGGGGTGTTACACAATGGTATCGGAGCTTAGGTTGTGGAAACCTAGGCTGTCGGGTCAGTGGTGTCTATTGAGTTTTTGTCTCGTCGGATTTTATCTGACTGAGTCGTGTCGCGACGCGTCGTCTGAGTTGGTTGGTCGTGATTAGTATCGTGGGCGATCATCATCTTCGTGCGACCTGTGGTTGTAAGTCTCCCTTCTTTGTGTTGTGCCTCGTGTGACACGAGCTATTTTTATGATTATGAGTTAATTGACGGAATCCTCTTATGGATTTTGATTTCGTGATATGTGATTATTTGACTCCCATTTTTCGTTCATATGAGTAGTGTTGATGTCTTGTGCATGTTTGACTTTATTTCTTTTATCCGCTGCGTGAGTTCTTTTGTAATGGCTTTCGGTATTTTACCGACTGAGTTTTATTTCGAAAACCGATTCCTTAACCGAGTTTTTGGCATTACGGCCTTGATCATTTTGGCGAAATTCTTATGACGGTATTTATTATTTTCTAAATGGCTTCTGTGAGATTTTGAAATATTACCGTCATCGGCCTTTTGGGCGTTTTTGTAAATGGTTTTTAGCTCTTTGGGTTCCGGCGCGGGACACACGGCGCTATAATGTTCCGTGTAAGTACCTAAAATTTTTGGGCATTCTAGCCCATTGAATTATTTTTGAAAACCTTGAGTATCTTAGAAAATTAAAATTCGAGACGTACTTTTAAAATGAATTATTTTCTCGTGGTACGTCCAAGGTGCCACAATATATTTCAAAATTCTTCTAACTCGAGGACCAAAATATTTTGAGATATTTTCAAATGTTTTATAAACACTTTTACTTAGACCCGAGGGTCGGATATTCTGAAAGTCTTTCACTAAGAGAAGGTGTCCTCATTTTTGTTCAAATGCAAGACGATTTTCAAAGTCTCGATAACAATATTTGCACTACTTTTTGTAAAGTGATACTCAAGATCAACTGGTGTTTCCAAACTGTTTTCATAAGGTGGTTTTCGTTTTTAAAACCCATCATTTCCTGCTTGTGGTCGGGGAAGGTGGGATGACGATCTTTAATGTTGTCATTTCGTGGGGGCTTGCGTGTTATCGCACCTGTATGAGTTGTTAAAGCTTGAGTTTGTACGTTTGCGTACATGTGTGATTGTTTCATGATGGTTGTAATTATGTGCGGGTTATCGTTCGGGCCGTTGAGGTCGCCGAACGATACCGTCGTTGTTGTAGTGTTTGTGTGTATTACTTTACGATGGTAATCGTTGTGTATGATATGTGTTATGATTCTTTGTTGCACTGAGTTGGCATCTCCGGTTTACTGTTTTGTGATGTTATGTTCCATTGTACCTAGCATTTGTATTTTTGGTATGCCGAGCCGAGGCATTTCAACCGTGATGTGTCGGGGGAATGTACGTGCATTTTGTCCTTCTCGTCAGTAACACATTTCGAGTGTGGACTCGAGGGACACCGAATTCAGATTTGCGAATTGGCTACCGAGACTTTCGGAGTTCGCGCTTCAGCACAGTTATCAGAATCGCCTTTGAGAGGCCTTTGAAGGATGTTTCTGTTGATTTCCTGTTGTGTCGTCTCCTTGATTTCGTTGTTGTGAGTTTCGGGGACGACACTTCTTTTAGAAGAGGTCGAATATAATACCCGTATTATTTTTGGTTTCTACATTCCCTGTTTCTCAGGTCTATCGACTCGCTCGTGTTCGTTGATACCTTCTGAACTTGTTCTGTATTTTAGTTTCATCGTTCGAATGAACTGTGATCTTGTCTTGGGTCGATCTGGTATCGCTGTGACTTTTCCGAGTTCGGTTCGATTCTTGTGAACCTTGTTCGGAAGTGACATCTTTTGGTTCTACTAGTTCTTTTATTCGAAGTGGATCGGATTTTTAACTTCTGTATATTCTACTTTGTCGACTCATTTATGTTTGTTGACATTTGTGAGCTTGTCCTGCCCCTTGCTTTTGTTGATCGAACGAGTGTGGTATTGTTTCGGAATAACTCGTTTGTCGTTGTGACTTTTCAATCGCTATTCCCTTTCCTGTGGATCTTATGGGAATGCATGTCTTGTAGTTCTCACCAGGTCATCCTGGGAGTTGTTGTTTGAATTTTATTATCCTTCGTGTTTCAGACATGATTGTTCGATTTTTGTTGTCTCGATCGTTTGTTTGTTCGGTTTTTGTTCTCGTTTCGTGATTGTTGAGCGTTCAGGCTCCTTTGTAATTCCCTTAAGTTCGGGAAATTAGTCTCGTTTTCGATCTTCCAACCCTTGGGCGGTGGGATTCCGTATTTGTTCAGCGGTTGGCTCGCGTTTTGGATTGATTTACCGTTGGGTTGGTCAATCATATTGATTTTCGTTTGTTGTGTTTTGTGATTGTCGGATAATTGACTTGGCTATATTATCCGTTCGATGACGCTTGTCATTTGTTGGTTTATTATATCCCTAACGGCGACGTTGTGTTGGTCGACGTAGAGCGTGTTTTCACGCCGTATATTCCTTTGCGTTGTTTGTAACATTTCGCCGTTGGGCGTTAGTTACGCATCCTTGTGTGTCTCGTTGAGTTTTTCCTGGCGGAATATTTCTTCCCCCTACTTGTTTTAAGTTTCGGGACGAAACTTCTTTTAAGGAGGGTAGAATGTAATATCCGTAATTTTCGATTTCCGGTAATTTCTTTTTTTTCAGTGGAAGTTCGTTTTGACGACTCTCTCATGACCGTTTCGTCATTCTGAGAATGATTAATTCTACACTTTTTGTCATTCGAGTTCGTTTCGGTGTTGTTTTGTTGAGTTCCGTGCTTTTTAGCGACTTTTCCGCACTTGAGTTCGATTCCTGCGAATCTCGTTCGAAACTGCTGTTTCGAGTTTCCTGTAAGTCCGTTTAACTTTGTTAGACGTGTTGTGAACTTTGGTTTGGTTATTCGATCACGTATCGTGATTTCCGGGCGTTTTGGGCCATTTTGTAATTTCTTGAAAGTTACGGGTATCCGTATCTGTAATTGTTGTCTCGACCCGTTTCTTGGTCGCGTATGATTAATTATGGTATTATGTTTTCATTTCGGGCCGTTGATGTTGTCCGCGAACTTTTCGTCGTGTTCGTTAAAATGCGTTTTGAAATCGGGTCGTCGAGCCACAGTGGTCGGGTGCGGCCGGACGGTTGCGGGATGGCCGGACGATTGCAGGCACCGGCCGGACAGTCTGGCGAGAACCGGCGTAGCGCACGCCATCGCCGGAAGAGGCTGCGCGCTAACCGGCAGTGTAGCGCACGCTAGCTTGGTCGACAACGCCTTGCTCCGGGCGGACGGAGGATTACGAGGTTACGGACTCGGTCGGGATCGGCGGGTAGCGCCGCGCTCGTCGGTCGTGGCGCACGCTTGGCGGGGGTAGCGCCACGCCGGCCGACTAGCGTGCGTTACAGGCAAGTTTGTTAGTCCGGTGGCTCTTTGGGCCAATTCGGCTAAGCGCGCAGGCTTCCGGCCGTAGCGCACGCTAGCGGGAGTCGGCCGGACGAGTCATGGTCGGCAGAATTAGTCGGTGGTGCCGGGTCATGCGGGCCATGGCCGAGAGTGCTCGGCCGATACTGGCCGATAGCGCACGCTAGTCCGGGAAGGCTAGCGCACGCTAGTTCCGGCCCAGTATATATATGACAGACCAGCCACTTTTCCCTTCGTTTTTCATTTCCTTCCTTCTCCATCCGCGGCTGGCGATTCATGGGTGACGAAGCCATGTTGTTTAACAACAAATCCACGAAGTTCTTGAGTTCATAGCATCAATAAATCATCCGTTATCATCCTTTGATCCAGCGAATCAAGGTAATCTTCCTTAGAACCCTAATTTCGTGAATTTGGGGGTTTTCGCATTTTTGTCCGATTCGTTCCGTGTTTTTGATTAATTCATGATGGGTATGATTAATATTGGTAGTATTCTTGTGTTTAACATCATTTAATCCATTGTTCTTCGTCGAATCGAAGTATATTTCTTGATTTCCTTCGAATTGACTTTTTGGGGGATTTGTCCCCGATCTCGTTTTTCATCCGTTTTCGATGGATCGATTATGGTTAAATGATGTTGTTAAACATATTCTATGGATTGTATATCCATATTTCAACTTGGAATTCCGTTTTCGGGTTTTGACGGGACGAATCGTGTTCTTGGCCGTTTTGGGGGAAATCCTTGAACCTTCGTCATTTGTTCTTTGAATTCAGCGGCTTTGGGTCGTACTTTGGAATTCATTTTTGTTGTTATTGTTTTCGTTCGTAGTTCATTGTTGTGGATTGTCGTTCGGTGGAGTCGGCGAGTTCGTAGTCGGTTCGTGCCAACCTACTTTGGTCGATTCTCCGCGTTGTTCTTATTCGAGGCAAGTACCTTGTCCATACTTTTCTTGTTTCGTGGATATGATGATTGGTGATCGTCTTGATTTGTTTGTTTGTTTGAAATGAGTTTTCAAAAGATTTGGTTAGCCTCGTTAAAGGCCCTCTTTCAAAATCGTGTGTGTTTTGTGATTGGTGTGGTTCGTGAATATCTATGTGAATTCTATGTATATGCTTGGTGTTCATGTTGCACTTGGTATTGTGTGTGGACGTATATTATTTCATTTCGGTGCGTTGTGGATTGACGTGGTGTTTTGCTAAGTTTTTGATGCCTCTGGGCGAATTGTTTGAATATCCTTGATATGATATGTTATTTGTGTGAATGTGTGGATATGGTTGAAGGTCTACGGTGACACATGGCACGTGATCATGTGGTCAGGATGCAACAAGTGATTGATCCAACCGTGAGAGCCTGAGATAATCTACGGTGGCACATGGCATGTGATCATGTGGCCAGGATGCAACAAGCGATTGATCCAACCGTGAGATGTGTGTGATTTGTTTCGCTAGCCAGCTCGGGAGGGTCCTTCGAGGCCTCGGGTGGGATGTCGGTGGTAGCGTCCCGGTCCTAGGCGATGCGCGTGCGTGATTATGTTTCGTTGATTTTACGTCCGTTGAGGACACGTGATGTTGGGCTCTGACCCTGTAAATTGTTGGTGGTTTCCTATTTGCAAAAACAAAACATTTGGGTTGTGACCCTATTGATTTTTGGAAAGAGAAGGATTTTATAATCCTAAATTGTTTTCTATTAAAACTCTCGATGGCATTTTAAACTGTTTTGTAAATTGTTTCCCTTATTTGCGATCTTTCGGTTTTGGAAATGTTTACCCAAACTCTTGCCTCGGGAAGTACTTTTCTTTACGTTTGGATCTTTGAGGATTCCTGATTATTATTGTTCTTGGAACTTGTATTGTATGGCTCATATTTTTGCACTTGTACTTGCACTAGCAAAACAGTGGAGTTTTGCTAACCCCCGAGTATTCGGGGGGTGGATGTCTATTTTTGCATTCAGGTTTTGGAGCATAGCACAGGGTCGGCACGAAGGATGATGAAAGATGAACGATACTAATCACACGAGGATCCGTTGATGTCGTATTGGTCTAGTTGTATTTTCTTTTCCGCTGCAGTATATTTTCCCCGTTGTACGGGAGTTTATTGTATTTTGACCCCTGCGTGGGTATGTGTTTGGAATTGAGTTGTATGTTATTATTGAAAGACCAAGTCGGTCTACTGAGTCATTTTAGCCTTAAAGGCGATGTTTAGATGTTTGATTTTAGTTATCAGCCTGGTAGATCCTCGAGGAGAGGGTCTACGGCGTGTAATATCCCTGAGTGGATTGGGGGTGTTACATATATAGTCAGGGAGTGTTAGCGCGCGCTAATCCTCAAGGTTAGCGTGCGCTAACGGGATAAAACTCTAGGCCATACAGTCAGCGTCCCGATCCGGTGGCAGTTTACGGCGTTAGCGTGCGCTACTCGAAACGTAGCGTGCGCTAATAAACTCTCGGTAGCGCGCGCTATCGACCAATAGCATGCGCTACCTGGACATCAGATTGAGTCCAGTAGCAAACTGTCCAGTACTGGACACTCACGCTAGTGCACGCTACCGGGAATCTCAGCGTGCGCTAGCCCCCGACATTAGCGTGCGCTAGACTACGTAGCGTATGCTAATCCGCCCGATCCAGGAGAAAAGCAGACCTTGCCACTCCCAGGGCTTGCTCTCTAGCGCGCGCTACGAAGCAGTCGTAGTGTGCGCTACTAAAGGACCCCTAGCGTGCGCTATGCAGAAAAGATAGCATGCGCTAGGTACGAAATATAAACGGTCCAAAACACCGGGATATGAACGAAACATCAAACGGAACATCTCAAGACGCATCAAAACATAAAATGGATCCATGGCAACCCCGAAACAGCAGTTCCGTACAACAATAACGAGAATCAGATCAATAAATGACGGGAAAGATACACTGAAGGGTACACGAGGGTCACTACGACCGAGAAATACACCGAAAAAAGAAAGTACAAGGGAAAGAAAAATGCGGGTATTACACAAGCACACTTACAAATGAAAGAAGCCCACATGGGTGTTTCCAAAGGTAAATTTTCAAACATGTTTACTTTCTATACTTATTTAAGTTAAGGCATTAAATATTTATAATCATAATTGTTCATTTTACTTTTTTTTTTCAAGTGTCACAAGCAAATTGGAAGTTCGGCATGTGGGTACTTTGTTATGAGGTATATGCTGGAGATCATCACATTAGACATCGTCGACTCATTCGAAAAGGTACTTTATTGTGTACAACCCACTGTTTTTATTTTGGTGTATTAAAACAGAACCCCCCACCCCCCACCCTGCTTCTTTTCTGTACAACCCAATAGTTGTTGACAATAAAAGAAGAAGAAATGGCAAAATATCAGTTGTTCAAAATCAAAGACATTAAAAATATTTATGGATATTTGATCAAATGGTGGCCTCTTGTTAATTTGCAGACATTTGATATGGAAGAGCCTTATTCGAAGGATGATATTGATGATGTACGAATACGTTGGACTCAATATTTTCTGGATTTTACATCTTTATTGAAGTAGTAAGAGAGGAATATGGGAACCGGGTACGTACGGATTTGATGATGTACTGATTGCATATTTATACTAAATATACTGATTATAGACACTGTTACTGCTTATAATTTATCTTCTAATTGTTTCTTTATCAATAATCAGTATATATCATGCTATATATAGTTTTATATCACTGATTATAATAAGCTACCAACTGTATATTCTGACTACCAGTGTGTAATCATATATCAAATTTGGGTGTGTTGCATTAAGATGAAGAATAGTGAATTAGCTATGCATTTTTAAATTATTATAGACTTTAATTTATGTGCTGAATTTAATTGTTTTATCATTTATGACAACAGATTTGCTTATGATTGTCTTATTATCTATAAATTTATAATGTTTTACATTATAGACCATGTATAAATGTATATTTGTTCAGTTTTTTGGAGCATGCAATTTTTTTTTAATTATTGATATTGTGAAAGAATATTTATCATATATGACAAATGATCAGATAAATATATCATTTGATAAATATGCAATGTTTTTGATATAGACATAAATCACCTACTATATACACACACACATGGGATAATGCGGGTAAGATGGTAATAATTAATCGATTAATGTGCTCATTTCATTTTCGAGTGTGGATTGCACTATGCTGACGTTATATCTTATGTCATTGTGACAGGTCAGAAGAACTATATCTAAGAATGTCAGCAAGTAGATATCAAAATGATGGAAGAAGGGTTTTTGTGTCGAGTTTCTCGTCAAGAGGTCCATCAATAGTATATAAAGATCACATAAGTGTGAGTTTATTTCTCTTCCGTTCTTGTGGTGTTTATCCTACTTCATTTGTTTTCGTACTTATGTTTCATATAATTTTTATATGTTAACTTGTTTGCCATGGACTGTGCTGTCAGGTTTGAACCTCGTACAATAAAATGCGGAAGGAATCTTCAAGTTTTCAAGTTATGGAAATCATTTTGCTCAAGTATTCAAGATCTGTGAAGCTTATGAATCCTCGCGAAAAATATTTTGTTGAACTATTTTAGACATTCGAATCTTAACTAGTATTTACTGATTATGTTTCATTTTAATGTTAGACTTGATTACGAGAATCTTATTGTTGGTTTTATTAGAGTCCAAAGTTTATAGCAGTTAAAGCTGCTTAATGTTTGTTTTTGTCAGTTTGAGTTTAGATATTGTGTTTTGTAATGCTATTCATTGTGAAGACAATTCAATTTTGTCAGGTACTCAAAAAAATTGCCACTTTTGTGAACAGGGCTTTTCTAAATCTGCCATTTTTTTTTAAAAATCATATCAATTTTTCTAAATCGGTTAAAGCAGAACCCGATGTAGAATGTATATTCTTTCTAAATCAGTTAAAGCAGTACCTGATTTAGGATGTCAGACATTCTAAATCGGTTAAAACAGTACCTGATTTAGAATGCCAGCCATTTTAAATCGGTTAAAGCATTAACCGATTTAGAATGTCTGACATCCTAAATCGGGTTTCTGAATATCCGATCTGGAATGTGACATTCTAAATCGGTTATTTGCACTTACTAAATCGGTTAAATAACTGATGTAAATGCGTCGATTTTCTACATCGGCTGGATCTATAACGGTTCGAGACCCGATTTAAAAGGCTTATTTTAACCGATTTAAAATGTGTTTTTTCTAGTAGTGACACCACGGTTTTTTGACCATTCGCCACGAGCGAATAAAACCGTGGCCTAAAGTTCAAGAATAGACCATTGTTTTTATTATGAGATTAGCCACGGTTTTTTATATTTGTGGCCACGCTTTTGTATATTCTTTGTCCATAGTTTTGTATATAATTTCTGGCCACGGTTTTTAGTATGATTTCTAGCCATATGCGATTTCTGTACTTTGTATTCTTTGGTCGCCATTTTTCTTTCACAAATTTAAATTTAAAAACCATTGTACATTTACTATATTTTTAAATCTTGAATCTTATAGAACCTATAAATAGTGATTTGAATTTATAAATAGAAACTTTTAATAGAGGCTAAAAAAAACTTAAGAATGGTACTTTTTAATGCTGTGAAAACTGTCATGTGCTAAGTGGAATTGTTGATGCCTTAATCTAGCAAATTGAAACTAGCTAAAACTACAGGAATGTCAAAATACGTAGATAGGTGACCAGAATATCTTGCAAATCAGCTTGATCAAATCAGCCACTTCAATCGAAGGGTTAGCCAACAAGCCGGTTAAATATGTTAAGCAGATGAGGAAATGTTTATGCGACAATGTGACGACCTGGTACTATTTCCTCATCTGATTTGAACAAGCCAATTGTAAAATCAAGAAATGAGCACTACAGATATGTCCTCATCCGCACCAATTAGTCCAAGTGTATATACAAGGAAGATGTTTTGATACAATGCCATAAAATTCACGTGTTGTACGTGAACATCATTCTTCATCCTCTATATCTTCATCATGATCTTCCTCTCCACCCTACATATATGAAAACATAAAACACAATCATAAGCAAATATAGAAGCATGAATATAAATATTCACAAGATCATTATGACAAAATCTTATTCAAAAATGAAGCCTATATGCTATAGAGCACCTGACCACAAACCTCACCTAAAAAACAAATTAGAACCAAGTATAAATAACATCACCATAATTCTCCCAAAACCCATAACTACCCTTCCTGAAGTTCATATAGAACAACACGGTGCAGGTTATGGTCACATTATGGGAAGCATCGTCCTCATTTCAAGACAGCAAGAACATCAGAAATAGAATAAAAAGGACAAACTGGCAGCGCATAAAGCTGGGCAGCCCACCATCTTGGTAAAGACAACAATAACATAAAAAGCAATAACAAATAATGGTATAAAAAGAGCAAAAATCTCATGTAATGCACTATCTCATGTAATTCCAAATTTAAGTTACTACCCTGATATTTTGATCAAATGGTGCACCACCCTGAGTTACCAAAAATCATGTATTTCTACTACAAAAATCATGAAACTCAAAATCACGATGTTTATAAATGGTAAAGGGATCATAAATGATACCTTCTCAAGAATAGGAATATTGGTCGATGTAGAAGAATGCGGTGTTGCACCATTTTTGTTGGCAGTAGCATTTGTCATCATCATATCTAAAGCTTCATCATCCAAATATGAATTGTTTTGCTTCAATAATGATCTTACAAACATCTTCATTCTATTCATCTCATTTGCATGTTCCTTATTGATAAGATCAATCTCTTCATTTCTTTTTAACTGTAACGGTGTGACAGTTCTTCCATAGCAACGCACTCTACCGGGCTTTTCTTTGCCAAACAATGACTGAAATGTTTCTTTAGCGGATTCACTCTTGAACTGAATCTTTAAGCTTACCCTAATAAAGATGACAAAAGTAATATTGATGTATAAGATAAAACATTTCATGTATAATATATTCATATATCATGGCTGAATAAGGTAACAGCTCTATATCTAATAAAGGTGGCTATGACATCATCATTCGTTTAACCTGAGCAAAAGAGTAACCATGTGCAAAATAATTACTAAACCAAGTGCAAAAGGAACCATGGCCACCGAACTGTCCTTGAGCAAGAGAGGAACTGCTTAAAATGAATACCAACAAGCAAAAGAAACCAAAGGCCAGCAGGGCAAAACAGCAAACAAAACGCGCAAGGAGATAGAGTAACAAGGATAAAATAAGGAATTGCTCTAAAAACATACTTGATAAGTAACAACAAACTTACGATAATAGATTGTGTTTCTTCATCGATCTGTTTTCCATTTCGGCTTCTGCGAGTCTCGATGAACATTTCAGCTTGGCTGACTTCCTGATCTGCATCTTTCTTCTTTGCACGCTACATTAATTAATTAGACGGAACATTAAGAATGAAATCAATATAAATTAGACGGTGGATTTACTCATACATAAAACATAATTACATCCCGAAATATATATTTTTATATATAAATAAATACCAAATTTGCTCGAATTCTAGCAAAATTTACTGGTCCCATTACGGTGCAAATACTTTTGGTTGGCCCTATTAGTGGCATTCTTCTTAGCAATATCCTACATTATAGAGAAGCAAATAGTTATTATATAGAAAGAAAGTACGAAAAAGTCTAGATTGAATAATATCTAGACAAAGCAAAGGAACTACGAAGATGTATCATTTGAGTTTGTAGATGAAAGCAAAGCTCACTTTCAAGATATTTGCTCTTTGCTTATAAAAAACTTTAAAAAGTCACAATTTTCTTACTTGAACAATGCCACTTCTCCAATAAGCCATCAGTTGCTCGAAATGAGCTTTCGGTATACATTCAGGTCGATGTTTTAACCTTTCCTTCATGGTAGAGTATCCTTGAAAATGTTTCTTCTTGATTTTTCTCTTGTACTGCCTCCAAGCATCCTTTATGCGAGAGAATACTGCTTTTTATCCTTTCTTAGGAATATTGAATTTATCCTACAAAAAAATATATATAATTGTCATCATACTAATCATAAATTTTGGGCAGCAAATAATTGTCATAAGAAACTATTTTAGCCATACATTGACATATTCCCATATATCTTCCTTGTGATTTTTGAGCAGTACTTTAAAGTTCATATAAATCAACGGACAAAAATCAGCATTCCTTGCTATAGTGCCAATGAATAAGCTCAAATCAGATACAGTACGATCATCAGGCCCAATTGGCTCTCCATCATTGTCTAAGATGACTTCTTCGCGATCTTGAGCAGCTCTTGAATGTATTTTTAAACATATAGTTGGTCCCCGTGTTCTTTTTTTACGTGTCCCTATTGTCACATAAAACATACATAAGGTTTGATAAACTACCAAAGTTATAAGAAGAGGAACAAAAATGTGATTCATAAAAACTTCCTTATATGATGAGATTAAGTTTTTACCTTCACCATCTTCCTCGGGACCCATATTTTCTTATTGTTCCACGATATTTAGTTCTTCATCATCGCTTTCATCCCTGAGTTCCTCCTCTTCGTCAACTTCTCCATTTTTTCTAAGAAACTCACCAATTAACATCGGTGGGCACATTGGAACCCTCTTTTCCCTTTTCCTACCACTTGAATTGTCATTTTCAGCCACAACCCTTTTCTTGGGCTGTTGTTTTACCCTTGATCTATCATTTTCAGCCGCTGCACTTTTCATGGGTTGTTGATTTGTTCTTGAGTTGCCACTTTCAATTGCTGATCCTTTTAAATGTTGTTGCTTTGCCTTTGAATTGTCATTCCCAGCCTCTATCCTTTTTTTATTTTGTTGGTCTGCTCTTGAACTATCTTCAATCAGTTTCCTTTTCATGGGTTGTTGACTTGTTCTTGAATGATCACTTTCCACTGCTTTCCTTCTCATTTGCTGCTGATTTGCCGTTGGATTTTCAATTGAAGCTCTTTTCATTGCCTTTTGCACTGTCTGCTGTTCTGCCGTTGAATCATCACGTTGAGCAATTATCTTCTTTATGGGTTGCTTCAATGGATCTTAGATCTGCATGGACTGTTTGCTACGAGTAATCAACTGACTTTTTTTTTATCTTGAATTTGTTTAGATGCTTTGTTTTTAGTCATTTGTGCTTGGCCACTAACTGCAATATCAGATAACTTGAATTGTGCTTGGGGTGGCACCATAAATGAGGGCTTATATTGCTTTTTATTATTTGCTCCTCTAAATTCAACTAGTCGTGCTTCAACTAGTTGTGCCTGCTTTCTCCAAGTTTTTTCACTATCTTCTCGGGGTTGATTTTAAACTTGTTATACAATTCAGCGCTAGATCTTATAGGAGATAGTTCGGAACTGGAAACACTCCTTTCTACTTGGTCTTGAGCTTTCATCTTTTATCTTTTTTCTTCTTACCTGAAAAGAAAAATAAATTCAAGTTAAAACTTATTTATATACACAACAAAATCAGAAAAATCAAATGGTGATCCAAGTTAGACAATAAAATAAACAGAATAGCAACAACAAAATCAACTTATATACTTATATACTACTTAAACAGTAAAAACTGTAACACCACCAAGATATTCGAGGTATATTACAGCGCCGTGAATCCCTATATGTGTAATACCCGAGATTTCTGTTATGTAATTGGAACTTGTGATATTGTAATGATTGTACTTTTGTCTGAGTACTATTATCCGTATTTCATAATCCGATGTTGTCGAGCGTTTTAATTCGTGTTTGTGATTTAAAGATTGTAAATCTGCGCATGTAGCGCACGCTATCGGCTATGTTTAGCGTGCGCTAACGTGGATTCATAACGCACGCTACTGAGGGTCATTAGCGCACGCTATGCGTGGTCAATTTGATTGAGACGTGCGGTAGGTGAGATCTGGCCGGGGGACCCCTATCGGATCGTGTCGGGATGTACCTGGACGGCTTTCGGGAAAAGCCGAGTCAACGCCTTAGCGCACGCTACAGGTATATGCGTAGCGCACGCTAAGTGCTGAGTACAGTTAAGTCAGTGAGCCGTTAGCGCACGCTACGAGTAGGGTCTAGCGCGCGCTAATAGCCATTTCTTATAAATAGGACAACATCCTATTCGTGATTTCAGTTCTTTCTTCTCCCATTACCCGAATTCTTACACTTAGAACATAACTTCCTTCATCCTAAACACTTCATATCAACATCCTAGTTCGTGTTTGAAGATCGTATATCATTGGAGATTGGCGTTCAAGCTTTCGGTGTTGGATTGCTTCAATTTCCTCCGTGTTCTTTACTACCTTGAGGTAGGTGATTCTTCACCAATACTAGTAGTGTTCTAAAGGATGTTGATCATGTTCATATAGTCAGTTAGATTCGTTATTAGTCGTACATCATGTGTTAGAAGGATATTTTCGACGTTCGACACTTATTCATCGTATAATCCATTGAACCTTTTAGTATGTGGATTCCTAAGCATATTATGTATCTTCAGAACCAATCGACCAGTATATGAAGATTACCTAGTTCGTATGTTTTACGTAAGGAATCATATGTTTTGGGACTTGGAATAATCGGAACTTGGTATATTTCTTGAAGATCATAGATAAGATATGACGTTGAGATGATTATCCGTATATTTGTACCTCATGATCACGGGACTTCCACAAACCTTATTAGCATGACATGCTTGAGGATGACTTGTTGTATCAACATAGAATTCATGAATTCACCACCTTTCAACCCAGTTTTTCCGTTAGCAGTATTCTGCCATGCAAGGTTAGCGCACGCTAACATATGTGAGTTAACGTGCGCTATCGGGGTTCAGTTAACGCACAATACGTACGTAGCGTACGTTATGTATCAGCCGGTTCTAACTGTCAGTTCGTGGCTAGCGCACGCTAGTATTCCACGATAGCGTACGCTAACAGGCCGGCTTAGCGCACGTTACATAGAGTACGTAGCGCACGCTAAGCAGCCCAGGCGGATTGTTTATTTTGAGCTTTTCGGCCGTAGACCGAATTGTTAGGCCATCGTTCGATTTGAGATGATTTGTATATCATTCCTTTTGTTAAGGTTCGAGCTTGTTACATTGATCGAAGGAGGCGACCTTCGAGTGGGTCGAGATCATTGAAGTGTTTCGCCCTTGCCATTTTCGAGGCAAGTATCATATGTCGAGTTCGATTTATCATGCCTGTGGTTTTGTTCATATTGTTGAATATGAGATGTATTTCTGAAAATTCTCGTGATATTCGTTGTTATTTGTTCGTATTCATGAACATGTTGAAATGCATATGTGTATGCATAGTTGATTGATTTATGGTATAAATGATCCGAGGGGATCATGAGGATCTATGCTGAGGGCGCTGGATCGAATGTCGACCATGCGTTGGTCCGACGGGATCATCATGGGGATCTATGCTGAGGGCGATGGATCGTTGGACGGGTTTTCCACCATGCGTTGGTCCGACGGGATCATCATGGGGATCTATACCAAGGGCGCTGGATCGCTGGATTACCCTGTATTGTGTTGATGGAATCGTGAGGATTCGCATCGTTAGATTCCGGTGGCGGAAGTCCGTTTTGCATGTTTTATGATGCATTGATGATTTATTGTATGATGATACTTGTACTAGCATTGTTTTGCTAACCCCTTCGGGGGTGGACATTGTTTTGATGTTCAGGTAGCCGAGGAGCGGGGAGGCAACCACAGTACCGACAGGACGATGAAATGGCTCAGTGATGTGGTTGATGTTATTGTTTTTGTGAATTGTCTTCTTGGTTCGTTTAGTACTCGAGTACGTCCGTTTTTAATAAGGTCATTTCGATATGGTTGTATAAGTTAACTCATTTGATCGGTTGAATCAAATCTGTATTTGGACTTCAGTTGTACGATTGAATTATTTTTACACATCTTTTAAAATTAGCCTTGTAAATCTTTATCTAAAGGGTTTACGGCGCTGTAATTATTCCGAATATCTCGGGGTGTTACAGAATATGGTATCGGAGCTAAGATTCATGGATATCTTGGCAGTTGGGTTAGTTGGGTCTGTTTACGTTATTTGATTATTGGTCGTTCGTAACATCACTGCTGAGCCAGCATCGTCGTGTGGACCGTGGTTGTAAGTTTCCTAATCTCGAATACTACCGTTTTATTTAATTCATGTCTTGTGAACATTGATGGATGTACCTTGAGAAAGTTTGTCCTGGATATTGAGTATTTATGTTTACAGTATGTTGAGAGGAGGTCGTGGACGCGGACGCGGTCGTGGACGCGGACGTGGAAATGCGAGGCAAGAAGAGTCAGTATCTACCCCAGAGATAACCGCTAGTCGAACGGATTCCCATTCCGGGGGACAGCAGGGATCGGCAAATAATAATGCAGATCCTAACGTGCCGGGAGTTCTTCAGCAGGTGGTTTCCCAGATAAACCAGTTTGCTCAAGTTGTGGATCGCATGCAGACGGCGATGGGACAGCAGCATAACGTGGAAAATCGAGGAGATAGATGGCTTACCGAAGTGATTAAATTGCACCCTCCGAAATTTGACGGCTCTGCCGAGACGCTTTCTTGGGATCACTGGCTGAAGGAATTAGAGAAGATTTTTGCGGGGATTAACTGTCCCAACGATAGGAAGGTTCCGGTCGCCCAGTATCTTTTGACCGGGGAGGCTTTCGACTGGTGGGAGGCCATTCGACCGGAGGAGCACAATGTTGACTGGACGGAATTCAAATTGATGATGGAGGCGCAGTATTGTCCTCGTCCAGTTAGAGAAGCCCGAGTTCGGGAGTTTTTCTCACCACAAAATTCGGAAGCATCTGTGACGGACGTGATTAAGACTTTTAATCACCAGCTTACTTATGTGCGCCACTTGGTCAGGACTGAGGCAGAGAAGATTTTTCATTTTGACATGCGAATGAAGCCGGAAATTCAGCAGTATATGTCCGGATTTGAATGTACCACCTTACGACAGTATCAGGACAAGGCGTTGGCCTATGATATGAAGGAGGCAGTAGTAGAGAAATCGACGGAGGCAAAGAAACAGAAGGTGTCTGGCAACTTCACGGAGAATAAGAGTAGCGGGCCTCGCAGGGGTTAGTCCTCTTTTCATTCATCCAAGAGACCTCCGCATCCTTCTCGAGGTGGAAAGAAGTTCCGGGCAGCACCAACTATTTCAGACGCAGGGAAGAAGTGTTATAACTGTGGCAAAGCGGGACATGTTCGACGTGATTGTTTCGCGCCTGCTGTGACCTGTTTCGAGTGTGGACAGGAAGGACATCGCGCAACATTTTGTGGGAATGCGACCCGATCTTTTGGTACTCGCACTCCAGCTCCAGTTTCGAAGGAGACGAGTGTGAATCAGATGCAGCAGAGTGGATTTCAGCAGCAGAACGCTGGGAAGAGAGAGACATCCAGTGCTGGGTCCCTTCCTCTGCGCCTGTACGAAATGAGGAAATCCGATGATCAGAACACAGCTGTTGCATCAGGTACGATTCAGATCCTTTTGCAACCAGTTAGTGTCTTGTTCGATTTGGGAGCTACGCATTCTTTTATATCTTT
Source organism: Orobanche coerulescens (assembly GCA_033398695.1). Classification (NCBI taxonomy): domain Eukaryota; kingdom Viridiplantae; phylum Streptophyta; class Magnoliopsida; order Lamiales; family Orobanchaceae; genus Orobanche; species Orobanche coerulescens. The sequence goes on along the minus strand of CM065811.1, from coordinate 5,515,435 downwards.
GAACTGTGTTAATCGTTTGAAAATCTCGTGCTTGTATAATTGTGAACCTTATGTTGTGGGATTACCGAGCGGAGAGAAAATTGTGGGAACCCTAGAAGCTAGGGATTTCCTAGTATTTATAGAAGGAAGAGAGTGGCCATCGAATCTCATTGTAGTCGATATCTACGGTGACGATTTAATTCTCGGAGATGATTGGCTCAACCGTTATGGAGCTGTTCTGAATTACCGAGAGAGTCATTTCCATCATTGCTGATGACGGATCTGAACACTTATTCCGAGGATGGAGACCAGGAAGCTCAGGAAAATTAATCAAGGCAATGAAAGCCGTGAAATTACTGAAGCAGGGATGTCACGGACTTTGGTGCTATGCCATGAGGAAAGAGGAAGGAGTAGAGCTCTCGTCTATTTCAGTTGTGAAGGAGTTCTCGGATGTATTTCCTGACGAACTACCTGGGTTACCTCCGCAGAGAGAAGTGGAATTCACTATCGAATTAGAGCCTGGAGCGGCTCCTATTTCCAGGGCACCGTATCGCATGGCGCCAACCGAGATGTATGAACTCAAGAAACAACTGGAGGAATTGTTACAGAAGGGTTATATTCAACCGAGCGTTTCTCCTTGGGGAGCCCCCGTTCTCTTTGTCCGGAAGAAAGACGGATCCCTCCGACTGTGTATTGATTACAGGGAGCTCAACAAGATGACGATCAAGAATAAGTATCTTATACCTCGGATCGACGACTTGTTGGATCAACTGCAAGGGGCAAGGGTATTCTCGAAGATTGACTTGCGATCAGGATACCACCAGTTGAGAATTAAGGAATCGGATATACCGAAATCTGCTTTCAGATCCCGGTACGGGCATTATGAATTTGTAGTAATGCCGTTTGGACTTACCAACGCTCCTGCGGTATTCATGCAATTGATGAATCGGGTATTCTTGGAATACTTGGATAAATTTCTGGTCGTCTTCATTGACGACATCCTGATATATTCGAGGGACGCAGAGGAACATGCTGAACATTTACGTGTGGTTTTGAGCACCTTGAGGAAGGAACAGCTGTATGCAAAACTTTCAAAATGCGAGTTCTGGCTTAAGAAAGTAACCTTCCTTGGGCATGTGATATCAGCCGACGGAGTTCAGGTGGACCCGAAGAAAGTCGAAGCAATCTTGGATTGGGAAGCTCCTAAAAACGTGAAAGAAGTCTGAAGCTTCTTAGGACTTGCTGGATATTATCGCCGCTTTGTAGAGGGATTTTCCAAAATTGCTCGTCCGCTCACTCAGCTGTTACAGAAAACTCAAAGGTTCACGTGGAATGAGAAGTGCCAGGCTGGTTTTGACGAACTTAAGAGGAGACTGACGACATCACCTATATTAGCGCTGCCAGAGGGAACTGAGGGATTCATGGTATACAGCGACACTTCAAATCAGGGTTTGGGTTGTGTGTTGATGCAGAAGGATAAAGTGATTGCTTATGCTTCTCGGCAATTGAAACCGTACGAGATTAATTACCCGACTCATGATCTGGAGCTAGCAGCTGTGGTCTTTACCTTGAAAATTTGGCGACATTATTTGTACGGCACTCATTGTCAGATCTTTACAGATCATAAGAGCCTCAAGTACATTTTCAGTCAGAAAGAATTAAACATGAGGCAGAGAAGGTGGCTGGAATTGATCAAGGATTACGACTTGGAAATTCTCTATCATCCGGGGAAAGCAAACGTAGTAGCCGATGCTTTGAGCCGAAAACCTGTTTCTCTTCGAGTGTTGGAAGCACTTACGTCCCAAACCAGTATTCAACGAGAACTGATCCGCGAGGGGATTGAAGTATGGGCACCAGGAATCCAAGGGCAACTTTATGTGATGGAACCGACTTCATCACTAGTCGAGGAGATCAAGTCTAAACAATTGAACGATTCTCGATCCTTCGATTATGTGACGAAGTAAAGAAAGGAAAAGCCCCGTGATTCGTGATACAAGACGATGGAGTTACGAGATTTCGAGTCGACTTTGCGTTCCCGAGGATGATGATTTGAGACGGACAATTTTAAAGGAAGCTCATAGCGCGCCTATTCTATTCACCCAGCAAATAGTAAGATGTATAAGGATTTAAAGCAAAACTTCGGTGGGGAATATGAAGAAGGACGTAGCAGAGTACGTTTCGAAGTGTTTGACTTGTCAGCAGGTTAAGATTGAACATCAGCGACCTGCCGGAATGTTAAAGCCGCTTCCGATCCCTGAATGGAAGTGGGAGGACATCTCGATGGATTTCATCACTAGTATGCCAAGGACTAGAGCGGGAATGAACATGATTTGGGTTGTAGTGGATCGACTAACCAAGTCGGCTCATTTCCTAGGAATTAAAGATACATGGGGACCCGAGAGATTGGCACGAGTATTTATTGCGGAGATAGTCAGATTGCATGGGACGTCGAGGACCATTATTTCGGATCGAGATGGTCGCTTCGTGTCACACTTCCGAAAGCAACACAGGATCCGGGATCGAACTCAACTTTAGCACAGCTTATCATCCCCAAACGGACGGTCAGTCCGAAAGGACTATTCAAACTGTAGAAGACATGCTTAGAGCCTGTGCTTTGGATTGGTCAACTGATTGGGAAGTTCATTTGCCATTAGTTGAATTCACCTACAATAATAGTTGGCATGCTTCAATTAAGATGGCACCATTTGAAGCTTTGTACGGGAGAAGATGCCGATCACCCCTATGTTGGGATGATTCTTAGGATTTGATCGGACGGAACCGAATTGATTATTCGGACTCAAGAGAAGATAGCCTTGATTCGAGAGAGACTGCTGATCGCCCAGTCGGCGAAGTCTTATGCGGATGTACGTCGTCGCCCTCTAGAGTTCGACTGGGACCATGTACTATTGAAGGTGTCTCCTACACGAGGGATTTTCCGTTTTGGGAGGAGAGGCAAGCTTAGTCCGAGATATATCGGACCGTTCGAGATCCTCGAGAGAGTTGGAGATTTAGCATACAGGTTGGCCTTACCGCCATCGCTGAGTCACGTTCACAATGTGTTTCACGTATCCCAATTGCGGAAGTATGTACCGGACCCCAGTCACGTCATTGATTTCGACGAGATCGAGATAGCTAATGATGGCACCTTCGAAGAGAGACCAATCAAGATACTTGAGAGCCGGATCAAACAATTGAGGAATAAACCAATACACTTGGTTAAAGTACAATGGTCACGACATGGAGTCGAAGAGGCCACTTGGGAAACGGAGGACAGTATGAAGACTAGATATCCGGAGTTGTTTTCATCTTAAGTTTCGGGACGAAACTACTTTTTAGGGAGGAAGGATGTAATACCCGAGATTTCTGTTATGTAATTGGAACTTGTGATATTGTAATGATTGTACTTTTGTCTGAGTACTATTCTCCGTATTTCATAATCCGATGTTGTCGAGCGTTTTAATTCGTGTTTGTGATTTAAAGATTGTAAATCTGCGCATGTAGCGCACGCTATCGGCTATGTTTAGCGTGCGCTAACGTGGATTCATAACGCACGCTACTGAGGGTCATTAGCGCACGCTATGCGTGGTCAATTTGATTGAGACGTGCGGTAGGTGAGATCTGGCCGGGGGGCCCCTGTCGGATCGTGTCGGGATGTACCTGGACGGCTTTCGGGAAAAGCCGAGTCAACTCCTTAGCGCACGCTACAGGTATATGCGTAGCGCACGCTAAGTGCTGAGTACAGTTAAGTCAGTGAGCCGTTAGCGCACGCTACGAGTAGGGTCTAGCGCACGCTAATAGCCATTTCTTATAAATAGGACAGCATCCTATTCGTGATTTCAGTTCTTTCTTCTCCCATTACCCGAATTCTTACACTTAGAACATAACTTCCTTCATCCTAAACACTTCATATCAACATCCTAGTTCGTGTTTGAAGATCGTATATCATTGGAGATTGGCGTTCAAGCTTTCGGTGTTGGATTGCTTCAATTTCCTCCGTGTTCTTTACTACCTTGAGGTAGGTGATTCTTCACCAATACTAGTAGTGTTCTAAAGGATGTTGATCATGTTCATATAGTCAGTTAGATTCGTTATTAGTCGTACATCATGTGTTAGAAGGATATTTTCGACGTTCGACACTTATTCATCGTATAATCCATTGAACCTTTTAGTATGTGGATTCCTAAGCATATTATGTATCTTCAGAACCAATCGACCAGTATATGAAGATTACCTAGTTCGTATGTTTTACGTAAGGAATCATATGTTTTGGGACTTGGAATAATCGGAACTTGGTATATTTCTTGAAGATCATAGATAAGATATGACGTTGAGATGATTATCCGTATATTTGTACCTCATGATCACGGGACTTCCACAAACCTTATTAGCATGACATGCTTGAGGATGACTTGTTGTATCAACATAGAATTCATGAATTCACCACCTTTCAACCCAGTTTTTCCGTTAGCAGTATTCTGCCATGCAAGGTTAGCGCACGCTAACATATGTGAGTTAACGTGCGCTATCGGGTTCGATTAACGCACAATACGACGTAGCGTCGTTATGTATCGGCCGGTTGAATCGCTGGGCCGTGGCTAGCGCACGCTAGTCTTCCACGATAGCGTACGCTAACAGGCCGGCTTAGCGCACGTTACGTAGAGTACGTAGCGCATGCTAAGCAGCCCAGGCGGATTGTTTATTTTGAGCTTTTCGGCCGTAGACCGAATTGTTAGGCCATCGTTCGATTTGAGATGATTTGTATATCATTCCTTTTGCTAAGGTTCGAGCTTGTTACGTTGATCGAAGGAGGCGGCCTTCGAGTGGGTCGAGATCATTGAAGTGTTTCGTCCTTGCCATTTTCGAGGCAAGTATCATATGTCGAGTTCGATTTATCATGCCTGTGATTTTGTTCATATTGTTGAATATGAGATGTATTTCTGAAAATTCTCGTGATATTCGTTGTTATTTGTTCGTATTCATGAACATGTTGAAATGAATATGTGTATGCATAGTTGATTGATTTATGGTATAAATGATCCGAGGGGATCATGAGGATCTATGCTGAGGGCGCTGGATCGAATGTCCACCATGCGTTGGTCCGACGGGATCATCATGGGGATCTATGCTGAGGGCGCTGGATCGTTGGACGGGTTTTCCACCATGCGTTGGTCCGACGGGATCATCATGGGGATCTATACCAAGGGCGCTGGATCGCTGGATTACCCTGTATTGTGTTGATGGAATCGTGAGGATTCGCATCGTTGGATTCCGGTGGCGGAAGTCCGTTTTGCATGTTTTATGATGCACTGATGATTTATTGTATGATGATACTTGTACTAGCATTGTTTTGCTAACCCCTTCGGGGGTGGACATTGTTTTGATGTTCCGGTAGCCGAGGAGCGGGGAGGCAACCACAGTACCGACAGGACGATGAAATGGCTCAGTGATGTGGTTGATGTTATTGTTTTTGTGAATTGTCTTCTTAGTTCGTTTAGTACTCGAGTACGTCCGTTTTTAATAAGGTCATTTCGATATGGTTGTATAAGTTAACTCATTTGATCGGTTGAATCAAATCTGTATTTGGACTTCAGTTGTACGATTGAATTATTTTTACACTTCTTTTAAAATTAGCCTTGTAAATCCTTATCTAATGGGTTTACGGCGCTGTAATTATTCCGAATATCTCGGGGTGTTACAATATGGGACCTACCAGACTGAACAAATATCATACTAATCTACTCGCGGAAATAACAAAATAACACCTCATCATAAAGACGCAAAACAAAGTAATCCGCCCGGTTCAACCGGTCAAACATAACACCATCATCCGACACAAACACAACAGACAGCGATACAATCCGGACGAACAAGAACTCTTAAGTACTCGAGTACTTCTATTAGTTTAAAAACCCCAAAAGGTAAAAAGATAGAAGACAATAAGACACCACTCGTGCACAATCATCATGCACGGCCATCATCCGCATACTGGTCCAGTGCCCGCTCATCTTGATGAACCTGACCTGAAATTCATAAAACGAATTTCCCCAAAACGGGTCTCCAAAGGGGTTAGCAATTACGCTAGTACAAGTAACCAAATGAACAACTTACATCTTACACATATAGTCAATGCATGCAGCAACAACAACAACATCTAAGCCTTAGTCCCAAAATGATTTGGGATCGGCTAACATGATTCAAACTTTGAAACCGTCAATAATCGTTACATAAATAACATAAAAGGAAAAAGGAGGGAAAAAGTAGAGAAAAAAGTAAATAAAAAAAGAGAATGAATGTAAAGAAAAAAAAAATCCTGAAAAATAAATTAAAAGATAACATGAAATAAAAGAAAATAAGAAAAAAAAAAGGAATCAGACTCCATCCACCATCCGTATTCTTTCCCGCCACATTTGCCTCTCCATCGCCATACTTTCTCCAATTCCAAGAAACCGCATATCATTTTCAATCATCTTTATCCAAGTTTTCTTGGGTCTTCCTCTACCTTTCACAACATTACTTGTTCCCCAACTTTCTAGCCTCCTCACTGGGGCATCAATAGGCCTTCTTCTCACATGATCAAACCATCGTAATCGATTCTCCATCATCTTGTCTTCTATAGACGCAACTCTTACCTTCTCTCTGATCACCTCATTTCTGAGCCGATCCTTTTTTGTATGACCACACATCCATCGTAGCATACGCATCTCTGCCACATTCATCTTTTGAACGTGACACTGCTTTCTGACCAACACTCGGTGCCATATAACAAACAAGCAGCCTAATTGCCGTGCGGTAAAATTTACCCTTTAATCTATGAGGCATGCCAGGATCACATAAAACCCCTGTGGCACTCTTCCACTTCAACCACCCTGCCTTTATTCTGTGAGCCACATCGCCATCTATCTCTCCATCCTTTTGGATAATAGATCCAAGATACCGAAAGAAAGTGGATCCATGAACAACTTTCCCATCAAATGTGATCATCCCCGCCTCTCTATCACTGTTTTCGCTAAACCTACACTCCATATATAGTCAATGCATGCAATCATGAAAATATAGTTCCAAAACACTCATTTCCGGAAATACCATAAATAATCAAATCACATTTGTAAAATGCGCCACAATTAACCGCGGACCCACAGCTTCGCGGACCCCTACCGAGACCCCGTTGGATCTAACCCATAGTGGTTAAAAGCAAGCTCGCGGTTCCACAACTTCGTGGAGCCCTACCGAGACCCCTTCGGATCTAACCCGTAGTGAGCATACACACACACAATTCTCATGCAATACTACTACGTTAAGATTGTAAGTTTATAAGTGTACTTGCCTCGATTAATAGACGGTGACACGAATGGAAAAGGGAGAGTCAAGCACAACCGCGAGGAATCGGTGGAAACGAACCTAACGATTCGAATAACACAATCACAACCACTTCTAAACGATTACGGAAATGGAATACACCTAAAAATCTGCCTACGATTCATGTATATTCGTATAAAAATAACAAAGAGGGCGGACCACAACCAAACCCTCCCGATTTCGCAAAACCATGAAAATATATCATGAATCCATAGGAGAACTAATGATATCAACAAGATTAATCATATTCATCATGAATTAACCGACAAAACGAGACGAATCGGGCGAAAATCCCAAAACCCCCAAATTATCCAAAAGTAGGGTTCTAAGGGATTTACCTTGGATTAGGATGAAAGATTCGTGTTGATGTTGTTACAATACACCAAGAACTCAAGGAAGATGTTGGATGAGATGATTGGAGGAAGAAATCGCCAAGAAAATTGCCCGGAATCGCCACAGCCGCGGAGAGGAGGAACAAATGAGAAGATATCTTCTTCTCGGTCAACTCCCTGGTTTATATAGCCAGGGAGTGTTAGCGCGCGCTAATACTCAAAGTTAGCGTGCGTTAACGGGACAAAACTCCAGTCTATACAGTTAGCGTCCCAGTCCAGTAGCCAGATTTCTGGACGTTAGCGTGCGCTACTCGAAACGTAGCGTGCGCTAATAACCTCTCGGTAGCGCGCGCTACCTGGACATCAGCCGAGTCCAGAAGAAACTGTCAGTACACACCTGATCCAGTTAGCGCGCCCTATCGACCAAACGTAGCGTGCGCTAAAGTGTATCGGTAGCGCGCGCTATCTACCAATAGCGTGCGCTACCTGGGCATCAGTTGAGTCCAGTAGCAAACTGTCTAGTACTGGACACTCATGCTAGCGCAAGCTACTGGGCAACTCAGCGTGCGCTAGCCCCCGACATTAGCGTGCGCTAGACTACGTAGCGTATGCTAATCCACCAGTCCAGAGGGCTGGAATCAGCACGGCCACTCCCAGGGCTTGCTCTCTAGCGCGCGCTACGAAGCAGTCGTAGCGTGCGCTACTAAGGGACCCCTAGCGTGCGCTATGCAGAAAAGATAGCGTGCGCTAGGTACGAAATATAAACGGTCCAAAACACCGGAATATGAGCGAAACATCAAACGGAACATCTCAAAACGCATCATAACATAGAATGGATCCACGGCAACCCCAACGGCGGTTCCGCACAACAAATTACGAGAATCAGATCAATAGGTGATGGAAAAAGATATACTGAAAGATACACGAGGGTCGCTACAACTGAGAAATACACCGAAAATGAAAATACAAGGGAAGGAAAAAAATGCGGATATTACATTCTACCCCTCTAAAAATAAGTTTCGTCCCGAAACTTAAGAAACAAACAACTCAGGGTACCTAGCACACATGCTATCCTCGGTCTCCCAAGTTGCCTCATCGACACCGTGTCTCGACCACTGCACCTTGACCAAAGGGATGGTCTTATGCCTCAGTCGTTTCTTGCGGTGCTCCAAAATCTTCAAAGGACGTTCTTCAAAAGTAATATCCTCGGCGACATCAATCTCCCCATAATCGATGACGTGACTAGGATCCGGGACATATTTCCTCAGCCGGGAAACATGAAAAACGCTATGAACGTGACTCAAGGCCGGAGGTAATGCCAAACGGTATGCCAACCCACCGACTCGCTCAAGAATCTCGAAGGGTCCAATAAATCTCGGAGTCAACTTCCCCTTTTTCCCAAAACGGAAAACTCCTCTCGTCGGCGACACCTTTAGTAAAACGTGGTCTCCCACCTTGAATTACAAAGGTTGACGACGGACATCAGCATATGACTTCTGTCGACTCTGGGCAGTCAACATACGTTCCCGAATTAATTCTATCTTCCACCTCGTCTCTAAAATGACATCCGGCTCGGTCCCGACCAAATCGGACGCCTCATTCCAATAAATCGGTGATCGACATCGCCGCCTATAAAGTGCCTCATACGGTGCCATCCGAATCAACGCGTGCCAACTATTGTTGTACGTGAATTCGATCAATGGCAAATGCTCCTCCCAGTCACTGCTCCAATCGAGAGTACAAGCACGCAACATATCCTCGAATGTCTGGATAGTGCGTTCCGACTGTCCATCTAACTAGGGATGAAAAGAGGTACCCAAACGCAAACGGGTACCCAATGCCTTATGCACCGTCTGCCAAAAGTGTGATACGAAACGGCCATCACGATCCGAAACAATAGACTTCGGAGTACCGTGAAGCCTCACAATCTGCGCGATAAACACATGAGCCAACTTCTCCGGGCCCCAAGTGTCCTTGATGCCCAGAAAATGTGCCGACTTGGTCAGACGATCAACAATCACCCATACCATATTCATGCCCGACCTCGATCTCGGCAAACTCGTAACGAAATCCATCGATATATCTTCCCATTTCCATTCCAGAACGGGAAGTGACTGCAATAACCCAGCCGGTCGCTGATGCTCGATTTTTACCTGCTGACAAGTCAAACATCTCGCTACAAACTGCGAGACCTCCTTCTTCATACCATTCCACCAGAAATACCTTCTCAGGTCCTTATACATCTTACTCGAACCAGGATGAACGGAATAAGGTGTAGCATGGGCCTCACGCAAAATACTCTGTCTCAACTCTGAGTCGTTCGGTACACAAAGCCGACTCTGGAATCTCAAAACACCATCCTCGTGAATCACATACCCTGGAGACTTTCCCTTAAGGACGTTCTCTCGGATTTGAGTAATCATCGGATCCTCTAATTGCTTCAGCTTAATTTCATCGATCAAAGACGACGAAATCTCTAAAGCACAAAGTTGCCCGACAGCTCCAAGCAACAAAACCTCAACATCTAACTCGATCAAAGTCCGTCGAAGCTCAGACTGAGACGTAAGGATCTCAAGCGTTCGCAACGCAACCGGTTTTCGACTCAAGGCGTCGGCCACGACGTTCGCCTTGCCCGGATGATAAAGGATTTCGAGGTCATAATCTTTAATCAGCTCTAACCACCTCCTCTGCCTCATATTCAACTCCCGCTGAGTAAATATGTATTTCAGACTTTTATGATCGGTAAAAATCTGACATGCAGAGCCGAAAAGATAGTGACGCCAAATCTTGAGCGCAAAAACGACTGCCGCTAACTGCAAATCATGAGTAGGGTAGTTCAGCTCATACGTCCTCAACTGTCTCGACGCATAGGCAATGGTTTTGTCGTGCTGCATCAATACGCACCCAAGACCCTGACCCGAAGCATCACTATAAACAGCAAAACCCTCGTTGCCACACGGTAATGCTAAAATCGGGGCTGAAGTCAAACGCCTCTTCAGTTCCTCGAAACTCGACTGTCTCTCTTCATTCCAGACGAACTTCTCGGATTTCTGGAGCAACTGTGTAAGTGGCCGAGCCAGTTTCGAGAAACCCTCAACGAACCTACGGTAGTAGCCAGCCAAGCCCAAGAAACTACGGATCTCCTTCACATTCTTAGGCGGCGCCCAATCCAACACTGTCTCAATCTTCTGCGGATCCACACGAACCCCTCGGCTGAAATCCCGTGACCTAAAAACATCACTTCCTTCAGCCAGAACTCACATTTCGAGAACTTCGCATAGAGTTGTTCGGTCCTCAAAATGTCTAACACTACTCGCAAATGATGGGCATGCTCTTCCTCGTTCCTCGAATAAATAAGAATATCGTCAATGAAGACGACGACACACTTATCCAAATACTCGATAAAGACTTTGTTCAACAACTGCATGAATACCGCCGGCGCATTAGTTAACCCAAAAGGCATAACTACAAACTCATAATGTCCGTATCTCGTCCGAAAAGCTATTTTCGGCACATCGAACTCCCTCACCCGGAGCTGATAGTACCCCGATCTTAGATCAATCTTCGAGAATACCGCAGCTCCCTGCAACTGATCGAACAAGTCATCAATTCTTGGCAAAGGATACTTGTTCTTGATGGTCACCTTGTTTAGTTCGCGATAGTCGATACACAAACATAGTGAACCATCCTTCTTTCGCACAAACAGGACCGGTGCGCCCCAAGGCGAGGCGCTCGGTCGAACGTGCCCCGACTCCAGAAGCTCACTCAACTGCTTCTTCAACTCGGACATCTCTGAATGTGCTATGCGATACGGCGCCTTCGAAATAGGAGCCGCGCCCGGCTCTAACTCTATGGCAAACTCGACCTCACGATCCGGTGGCAATCCCGGTAACTCGTCAGGAAATACATCAGGAAACTCACTAACAATTAGAATCGGCAAAAGCTCGACTCCACCACTCTCCACCTTCAAGGCGTAGCACCAATAACCAGTACACCCCTTTCGTAGGAGTCTCATCGCCTTCAAGGCATTTATAACGAACTTCTGGTTTCCCCTCTTTCGCTCGGCCAAAGAGTGCTCGGTGCCGTCTTCGGCTAGCATGGTGATGATCCTCGTGCGGTAGTTCATGATTGCACCATGCCGCTTGAGCCAATCATCCCCGAGAATCAAATCCTCACCCTCAATACCCACAACAATAAGATTAGAAGGCCAAGCCCTCTCACAAATAAGCACAGAACAGTCTCGAACCTCCTGATCACCAACGATACTATCACCGCTAGGAAGCTTAACGATGAAGGGCTCACAAGGCGTCAAACAGACGAGACTCAAACGGCGCACACACTCTAGAGATATGAACGGTACCTGTCGCCACAGTAGCCGCAGGGTCATCGGCTCTCCGCATCTCATAGACACGTGGGTAGGCTGAGCCGACACTGGAAGCTCCCCCCTTAGCGGGCTGACCCCGACCTCTCCCTCGACTAGCACTCGGCGGAGATTGAGAAGCAAACGATCCTTGATTCACACTTGGTTCCCTAGGCGCTGGAATGGAAGCCCGGGCACCAAGGATTTTCTCCCTCTCAGCACAGAAAGCAGCCTTGTGGCCCGGCTGGCCACACTGATTACACGTCAGCAAAGGGTTCGGACAAATACGACTGATGTGTCCCTGATGGTCACAGTTAAAACACTTCACCTCCCGAAAAGGGGCACTGGCAGCCCTACGGGGAAACCCAGTAGATCGAGCTGGGCCACTATCAGCGGAAAAGTTAGCAGACTGAAATTTCTGCTGACCCCCACCTTTGTGGCCCGAAAAATTCCCGACAGACTTCTGCTTCTTGCTCTCGCGGGCCGCCTCACTCGCCGTCAAAGACATATCGTAAGCAAGGACCCTGCTCTGGTAATCTTTCAAGGTAGTACAAACGAGCCCCAACATATAGTCCCAAATCGACAACTTCATCCTCCTGGAAAAATGGAAAATTTTGTCGCTCTCCTCGACAACTTGGGTCTTCACATAACCCAACTCCTTGTTAAAATCGGCAATAGCTTGAGATACGGGGATATCCCGTGGTTGAGCATCATAGAAAGCATGCACTCGAGCCTGTCTGACCGGCCACGGGCAATATTCGGTTTCCATTAATTCCTGAAATTCGGCCCACGAAGCAACATGGTCTTTGGGCCCAACGGCCTCCCACCAATCTGTAGCATCCCCAGTGAGAAAGTACTAGGCAATAGGGACCTTACGGTCCTCGGGACAGTTGGTAGCAGTGAAGACTTTAGATATCTCCTTGATCTACCCCTCCCAGCCAATCGGGTCTGAAGCTCCCTAAAACTGAGGAGGATGCATCTTGATGACGTACTGAAGCCAGCGATCCGCTCCGCCCCGATTAGCATGGGCCGGATCCAGGTTCTGAACTGCCTGAGCTATCGCCACCATTTGATTCACCATTTGCTGCATAACGGCCGCAATACCAAGGTCGGCACGCTCTTGAGAAGAAGCATGATTGTGATGGTCTCCGGTACTGCTGGCTCCCGAAGACTGCGACGTGGCCGCCCCACCGGCTGCCCCACGTCCCCGGCCGCGTCCGCGGCCACGACCACGACCACGGCCTCTTCCAGCATCCATACTGGTGTTAAAGAAGTAGCAAAGGCCATACGATGGTAAGTACAAGAAGAAAAATAATCACAATTGAGAATCAAAGGTGCGATACAAGGAAACAAGGAAAAGAATAAGGAAAAACTTACGGACACTGGTAGTACCGGAATCATGGCAGCGTGATGATGATGTGCAAAATGAAACACAACAAGACCCAATAAACCGACAAGCCTAGGTATCCATAAACCTAGTTGCTCCGATACCATTTTCTGTAACACCCCCAAGATATTCGAGGTATATTACAGCGCCGTGAATCCCTATATGGGACCCACCAGGCTGAACAAATATTATACTAATCGACTCGCGGAAATAACAAAATAACACCTCATCATAAAGACGCAAAACAAAGTAATCCGCCCGGTTCAACCGATCAAACATAACACCATCATCCGACACAAACACAACAGACAGAGATACAATCCGGACGAACAAGAACTCTTAAGTACTCGAGTACTTCTATTAGTTTAAAAACCCCAAAAGGTAAAAAGATAGAAGACAATAAGACACCACTCGTGCACAATCATCACGCACGGCCATCATCCGCATACTGGTCCAGCGCCCGCTCGTCTTGATGAACCTGACCTGAAATTCATAAAACGAATTTCCCCAAAACGGGTTCCCAAAGGGGTTAGCAATTATGCTAGTACAAGTAACCAAATGAACAACTTACATCTTACACATATAGTCAATGCACGCAATCATGAAAATATAGTTCCAAAACACTCATTTCCGGAAATGCCATAATCAAATCACATTTGTAAAATGCGCCACAATTAACCACGGACCCACAGCTTCGTGGACCCCTACCGAGACCCCGTTGGATCTAACCCATAGTGGTCAAAAGCAAGCTCGCGGTTCCACAACTTCGTGGAGCCCTATCGAGACCCTATCGGATCTAACCCGTATTGAGCATACACACACACAAACAATTCTCATGCAATACTACTACGTTAAGATTGTAAATTCATAAGTGTACTTGCCTCGATTAATAAACGATGACACGAACGGAAAAGGGAGAGTCAAGCACAACCGTGAGGAATCGGTAGAAACGAACCTAACGAATCGAATAACACAATCACAACCACTTCTAAACGATTACGGAAATGGAATACACCTAAAAACCCGCCTACGATTCATGTATATTCGTATAGAAATAACAACGAGGGCGGACCACAACCAAACCCTCCCGATTTCGCAAAACCATGAAAATATATCATGAATCCGTAGGAGAACTAATGATATCAACAAGATTAATCATATTCATCATGAATTAACCGACAAAACGAGACGAATCGGGCGAAAATCCCAAAACCCCCAAATTATTCAAAAGTAGGGTTCTAAGGGATTTACCTTGGATTAGGATGAAAGATTCGTGTTGATGTTGTTATAATACACCAAGAACTCAAGGAAGATGTTGGATGAGAAGATTGGAGGAAGAAATCGCCAAGAAAATTGCCCGGAATCGCCACAGCCGTGGAGAGGAGGAAGAAATGAGAAGATACGTTCTTCTCGGTCAACTCCCTGGTTTATATTAGCCAGGGAGTGTTAGCGAGCGCTAATCCTCAAAGTTAGCGTGCGCTAACTGGACAAAACTCCAGTCCATACAGTTAGCGTCCCAGTCCAGTAGCCAGATTTCTGGACGTTAGCGTGCGCTACTCAAAATGTAGTGTGCGCTAATAACCTCTCGGTAGCGCGCGCTATCGACCAATAGCGTGCGCTACCTGGATATCAGCCGAGTCCAGAAGCAACTGTCAGTACACACCTGATCCAGTTAGCGCGCGCTATCGACCAAACGTAGCGTGCGCTAAATTGTATCGGTAGCGCGCGCTATCTACCAATAGCGTGCGCTACCTGGGCATCAGTTGAGTCCACTAGCAAACTGTCTAGTACCAGACACTCACGCTAGCGCGCGCTACTGGGCAACTCAGCGTGCGCTAGCCCCCGACATTAGCGTGCGCTAGACTACGTAGCGTACGCTAATCTGCCAGTCCAGAGGGCTGGAATCAGCACTGCCACTCCCAGGGCTTGCTCTCTAGCGCGCGCTACGAAGCAGTCGTAGCGTGCGCTACTAAGGGACCCCTAGCGTGCACTATGCAGAAAAGATAGCGTGCGCTAGGTACGAAATATAAACGGTCCAAAACACCGGAATATGAGCGAAACATCATACGGAACATCTCAAAACGCATCATAACATAGAATGGATCCACGGCAACCCCAACGGCGGTTCCACACAACAAATTACGAGAATAAGATCAATAGGTGATGGAAAAAGATACACTGAAAGATACACGAGGGTCGCTACAACTGAGAAATACACTGAAAATGAAAATACAAGGGAAGGAAAAAAATGTGGATATTACAAAAACCAACAGCAAAATAAAAGTATCAAACAACAAAAACAAAAACAAAAACAAAGGGTGATCCAACACAAAATATGAGACAAGTGCTAGCAATATTAACATGAAACAACAACAAAATAACAATATGGCAAAATTCATCCAAAGCACACATACAAAATGAAGTAATATTGCAATAATATGGAAATGATAAAATACAAAATGAAGTAGAATATTCTTATCCTAATAAATAATTTCAGCTACTTGTCCAATACATTGTTATCAATAGGCTAACATTAACTAGTCCATATAATCTAACAAAGTGTCATCAAAATTAGAGTCCTCTTCATTTTCCTGCCTAGCACATGGAGCACTTGTAGCACTTGGAGGCTTCTCAGTTATGGTTTCAGGTAACTCTTCTCTAACCAGATAGAGTTCATCATTATTAGACACATCTAGATTTGTCATACGGTCCAACGGCTCGTTCTGATAAGCTGCTTCAGCTTCTAAATCTGACTGGTCACCCATGTCAAATAAATCTCTTGGAACGGTCTTCATAACATAATTCCTATTTGCACTAACAGGATCCTGGACATAAAAGCATTGATGGACTTGAGAAGCTAGCACAAAAGGATCATTTTTGTAACATTTTTTTATTAAACTGCACGTAAGTAAGCCCATAATTGTCGTCTTCAGCCTCAAACCAATCACATTTGAACAACACAAACTTGAAGTGACCATAGTAGTCTAGCTCAATTATATCATTAATTGCTCCATAATAAGTGACAGGCTCTAACTTAGGATTTTCATCCTTGGAGCTTGCAAAACTTGGAGTCAATGAAACCAAGGTGACACCAGAATTTTGAGTTTTACGTCTTGCATCTCGTTTCCTAATATGGAATCTATATCCATTCACAAGGTAACAAGAAAACCTCTTTGCAACATTGTTTGGACCTCTTGCAAATTGTTTGATTTGATATGGTACATCATCTTCTAAGGCACGATTCTTAAACCATTCAAGAAACTCCTGACTTTGGATTTTGGCCTTGCTCCACCTTCCTCTTTTAGTGCGGGTATTAACAATACCGTCATGCTCTCTACAAATTCATCAACATTATTTGTTAGTATGACTGTAAAATAAGTTTTATGCAAGAGTTGGAGGGAAGTTATAAATTATAGTACCTGATGTACTCATTAACATCCCAGCAATTGAATAAGGCGTATCGATGAGCTTGGTCTTTCATTTTCAAATCCAAAGAAAATGGTTTACCTTTTTTCTTCCATTTATCATTTCGACTCTTTCTATTCACCTTTGTCTCTACACTTGTATGCAAATATCTTAAGCAACAAGTTAAAGCTTATTCAGCCAGATATCCCTCGGCAATAGAAGCTTCTAGATGAGCTTTATTACGAACATACGACTTAAGTTTGTATAAGTACCTTTCTATGGGATACATCCACCTGAATTGAACGGGACCACCTAATCTCACTTCGTTTGCCAGTGAATAGGCAGGTGAACCATTATGTCAAAAAAGCTAGGAGGAAAAATCATCTCTAATTTACACAATATTTCAGCAATTTGTGCTTCTAAGTAATCCAGATCTCGCATGTCGATCACTTTTTGACATAAAGTACGGAAAAAGGATCCAAGGCGAATTAGCGGGTCAGCCACTGCATTAGGCATCGTGCTTATTATTGATATTTGCAATAAGTAATGTAACATGAAATGTGCATCATGACTCTTGTAACCAGATATTTTCTTTTCACCAACTTGCACACACTTTGATATATTTGATGCACTCCCATTCGGTAATTTTGCACCCTTAAAGACACCACAAAAAATAGATTTCTCCTCTGAAGTCATTGAAAAACATGCTTTTGCAAACTTCACATAGCCTCCGCCAATGTCAAAAGGATGAAGGTTCTTTCTAATTCCCATATCTTGCAAATCATAACGAGCCCTGACATGATCTTTTGTCTTTCCCGAGATTTCCAAAAGAGTTGCAATGATATTATCAAACACGTTCTTTTCAATGTTCATTACATCAAGGTTGTGACGTAATATATTTAGAGACCAATAAGGCAGCTCAAAAAAAAATGACATTTTCTTCCATGGACTGTCAATTTTCTTCTTGTTTGCCTTACCAAATTCGTTGCTGAAGTTCCGCAAGATTTCTAAGATTTCTGTCCCATCTAACATAAGAGGTGCAAACTCATGCTCTTCTTTACCATTAAAGGACTTCTTATCAGCTCTCCAAGGATGATCCAATGGCAAAAAGACACGATGATCCATATAGCACATCTTATGGCTATGGGTCAACCACTCCGAATGAGTGCCCTCGTTACAACACGCACATGCAAATTTTCCTTTAGTGCTCCAACCAGACAACATAGCATACCCAGGGTAGTCGCTAATAGTCCAGAAAAGAGCAGCACGCATCTGAAATGTTTGATTTTTTGAGGCATCAAATGTCTCTACTCCAGATTCCCACAATATCTTCAACTCCTCAATCAACGGTTGAAAGTACACATAAATATCATTTCCTGGTGATCGGGGTCCTGGAATCAGTAACGATAACATCGTATATTCAGGTTTCATGCACAACCAAGGCGGATAATTGTATACAACCGTCATAACAGGCCACGTACTATGTGATACGCTCATAGTCCTGAACGGATTGAATCCATCGCTCGCTAATCCAAGTCTTAGATTTCGAGACTCGGAAGCGAAATCAGGATGAAAAGTATCAAAATCTTTCCATGCTTGGCCATCAGCAGGATGCCTCAATTTTCCATCTTGTGTGCGTTTTTCTTCATGCCACCTCACTGACTCGGCTGTCCTCGAACACATAAACAATCTTTGAAGTCTAGAAATCAAAGGAAAGTGCCTCAAAACTTTTACAGGAACTTTGTGATCATTTTTGGATTGCTGAGTCTCACAATCTACTTGAGGAAATTCCTTCCAACGAGAAGTTTTACAAATGCTGCAATAATCATCATTCTCATGCTCTTTCCAAAACAACATGCAGTCATTAGGACATACATGAATCTTTTTATAATCAAGGCCTAAGTCACTAATCATGGCCTTTTTTTATTAAAAGGTTCTGGAATGTTTAAATTAGGTATGGCTTCTTTCAGTAATTCTAAGAGGGCAGTGAATGATGCATTGCTCCACCCATTCAGACATTTCATTAAGTTACAATCGAATTATGAATGATAGAGTATAGAAGTTTTTACATCCTGGGTATAGTTCCTTTTTCGCCTCATTAATCAAATTGTAGAACTTTCTAGCATTCTCATTAGGGCCCTCACTTATTCCTTCTGCTGCCACATTCCTAAATGTGTCATACAATAAACCGCCAGTGTCATCGTGTGAGTCTTCTTGATCTTCCATAACATCATCAGTTTCTAGAGGCAACGTTATTCGCTCCCCATGGTGTACCCAGACGTCATATTTTTTAAGAAAACCTTTGGCTATTAAATGGTCACGAACCACATGTCTCGTTGCCCACAAACTATTTCTACACTTAGCACAAGGACATAAAATCTCATCCCCTTGAGGTCTTCCTCGAATGTAGGCAAAATCTAAAAATGACTCAACACCTTCGATGTACTCTGAACTAAACCTTGGAAATTTAGTCCAATGTTTGTTCATCCCTTTTAATCTAATCTAATACACACAAAAATAAAATAAAAATTATAGAAATTGAAAAAGAAACATTAATATCTTGAAACTGCAATACAATGAAAAAATTGTAATAACACTTCAAGAACTCCTTACTTGTAAATTAAAATCGTTTCCTCAAATGACCAATCAAAATTTTGGACAGCATATAAATACTTTTAAATAAACATCAAATACATACAATTTTACCAAAATTATACATAAAAAACCTTGAAAGAGATGTGTTCTAGATACTTTAACTTCTATTTTTAATTCAGCAATCTTTCATCCACTCTCTAATACTTTAACTTTAACTCAGCCTCTAAACATCAATTAGCCATTCAGAAAAAAGTCTTGCTCCTAAAATGCAATAGGAAAGAACATTTAAATTCTAAACCTGATTGAAACCAAGCCTAATTCAAAACCAGCCAGAAATCCAAAATCTAAACCCATAATCCAAAGATATCTAATCTCAAATACAATTAAATAAATAAATAAACAAACTATTTGAAATCCTTAATAAAAAATTACTAGAAAGGACAGAGAGAGAAATAAACTTTACCGGGTTAATCACTAATCTCAAATACAATGAAACAAAAAATTAATAATCAGAAGGGGAGAAGAAGACTACATACCAGATTAGAGAGTGGCAGGAAGATCGGGTGGGAGTGTCGTGAGTTGTGAGCGTGAGAGTGAGCGCCGTGAACGGAAAGGGGTTTCAGAACTCGCCGCCAATGAGATCGGAACTCGCTGCCAGAGGTCTTGGTTGCATTCTTTGTCCTGGAAATAAAGTTTTCAGCGGGCTAGAGTCGTCTTCTTGCTGTTGTTGAATGTGAAGTTGTGATAAACTTAGCAGACCTAAGTGCGACGGGTAGTTTCAGGGCTTTGAGAAGTCAACTCACCGCGGCCGCGCAATTTTTCACCGGTTCCCGTATTTTTTTTCCTTTTCAGACTTTATTTTTAAGGTTTTCACGATTTTCTTAATAATACGTGGCTATGGTTTCCTTTTTTTCTTTAACCTACCGCCACGTTTTTTTATAAATTAATAAGAATATTTGGCCACGGTTTTATTTTTAAATTATAAGCCACACCTAATAAACCGTGGTAAAAAAAAACTGTGGTCTATAAGCGTTCCACACATATAAAACCGTGGCTTAAATTATTTATTATAAATAATCGTAGCCTATAAGTATTCCACATTTTTGAAACTGTGGTCTATAAACATAATTATCCACATAAATAAAATCGTGGTCTATTTTATGTTTTAACCGCAGTTTTTTAAAATAAAAAAATTAGCGTGGTCTAAAGCCAAAAATGTTGTAGTGTGTCATTCATCCCTTCTACCTCATTGTTCCTTAGAATATGATCCTGCAGACTCCACGACTAGACACGTGATGCCAAAAAAGGCATATTAGGATGCATCACTAGCCTTCGCTATATTTTTTTAACTACACGCAAGTGTATGGAGTAGATGTAGAAAGTGACGAGTAAGATCGTATTTCACAGAAACTGATTACTTCTATTGTAATAATTACTAGATCGTAGTGATTACGATTTTATCTAGACGATCGATAATAACTAAAATGGTTATCTAAAAAGTAACAATAGTAAAACTAATTTAAACAAATTATATTAATCAAATAAAAAAGAATGTTTAGAGTTTCAAAAGATAGATTCCAAGGCTAGGTTTCCGTTGATTGCTAGGTTTAAGCGGAACTGATTTCAAAAGAGTTCTCTTCCCAATATAATAAGCACAACAATATCTTAAATTCCCTCTCGAGATGCATTAAAGCGTAGATTAAACGACATATAATGACGTCTCCACCTATTATGAATTATCTAACTCAAAAAAGTTTGTAAGATCAAATATCACCATAGTTCATCATCGATTTCTCATTCTAAGATTAATTATGTCAAATACTCGTCCTATTAATGCCCTATTCTCTCGAATTATGAGCAATTAAGTGAAACGTATATAAAAATATTGATCAAGTATTCCAACATGAATTATAACAAGTATTTAAAAAGGGAATGACAATATATATATATATATATATATATTTATTTATATTATCATTCCTTCAAAATCATAGCAATTCAATGTACTCCCATGCCGGGAATCTAACGAGTTTAGCCGGATATGGTCAGTCATCATGAGTTCAACATGCTCAAGCTAAATAAAACAACAGAATAAATAAAAGATATGGAGAAGATTAAACTAGGATGATTTCTTGGTCGGTCTTGATTCAAGCCTTGAAATGTTCTTCTTTGTGCCTTGTCAAAATCTTCTTCCTTTGGTGTACCCTTCTCTCAATCTTTTATTTTTTTCTTTCCCTTTTTCTCATAAATCTCTCCAATCCTCTTCCTAATCTATCAAATCCCTTTTTTTGTAGTGATATTCCATTCCCACGACTCTCCTTTTTCCTCTTTGCCCAGAAATTTGACCCTCCAAAGTCTCAAAAACCAATCCAAAGTAGATCAGATTGGCCAAAATATCCAAAAAGGCAGTTGTTAATGTACGGTGACACATGTCGTGTCAAATGACACGACCGTTTCATACTTGACTAGAAACATCAAAATTCGCTGGAACATGCCACGGCCGTGGCATTTGACACGCCCCTGTCGTTTGACTCGACCCATGTTGTGTTGTACAATTCATCTCTGTTTCTTCAGTTCTTTCTCCCGTTCATGCATCGCTTAATATGTGTCGGGAGTTGGGACTTCATTCATGCTTGATAATGGCCTTAAAAGAGC
This sequence comes from Orobanche coerulescens, assembly GCA_033398695.1. Taxonomy (NCBI): domain Eukaryota; kingdom Viridiplantae; phylum Streptophyta; class Magnoliopsida; order Lamiales; family Orobanchaceae; genus Orobanche; species Orobanche coerulescens. Next base: position 5,493,366 of record CM065811.1, on the reverse strand, counting down.
CTATTAAAAATAACAAAACATACCCAAGCGTAATCGAGCCCAACAGACACAATTTAAGCATAAACAACACAATTCTACATATTTTATAATAATAAATTCCGAATAAACTATATAGAAATATGTGTAAAAATGAGCGTGACAAGCCCACCGTATCTAATAGGTAGGGTGGATAGTCTTCACAGCAAATCTCCAAAGAACGATCCTCCACCAACCACAATATTCTCTATCGCCTCCCTCAACCCTCCATCAATTATCTCTAATACGAAGTCCAAACAACAACTTGGCGATACTCATACATGTACGCAAGAGTATCAATTCACTATGGGATCACGGAGCTTTTTGTTGACATTTCCACATCATGTGGAAGCAAATTCAAAGAAGGAAAATGACAGCCAAGCAATTCAAAGATGGCAGCCAAACAGATTCAACGAATTCAATCAAAATTGGCAGCTCAATGGCAGCAGCTATTTTGTCAATTTTGGCAGCTAGAATGGACAGCCCATTCATTTATAAATTGAGGAGCTCATCAGATGAAATGAGCATCCGATCATCAAGAAATTCCTCATCCTCATCCGTGAGTGTTGAGAGAAATATTGAAAGAAAAATAAAGTCTTTGAGTGAAGAAAAAGTGAGAAAAATAGAAAGTATTTTTCTATCTCCTCAAAATAGTGTTCTTATTTTTCTTAGTCATTCCAAGTTAAACACTTAAGATATTTTTGTATTCCGAGAGATATCCTCTTCAGAGATTGTGTATCCCCTAATTTATTTAGGGAGAATTCTGTAATCCTACTATAGTCATAGTGGAAGTTTTTCGAACTAAGGTCCTCCCGTGGTTTTTCCCGATTTGGGTTTTCCACGTAAAATTCTTGTGTCTTGATTTAATATTTTAATATCCCATTTTTTAAAATTCGGATAGTGGGAAAATATTTGTCCTAATTCTGCTGTGCAAGTGTCATTTATTTTGACACTATTTTCTAAAGAAGTGTAATTTTTCCCAACGAGTGGTATCAGATCCATTTGGTTGAGAAGACAGATTAAAAATGGAGGAATCGTCGTCCCTTGGCGGCATGTTCAAATTGAACGGATCAAATTACTCAATTTGGAAACCAAGCATGTTGGATCTTCTCTACTGTAAGGATCTCTATTTACCCTTACATGGTGATGATGCCAAACCGAAAGATACAAGTGATGTTGAATGGAAGATCATGCATAGAAAAAATGTTGGCTACATCCGACGTTTCATTGAACACAATATTTTTCATCATTTTTCTAATGAGGAAAAAGCCGATGTTTTTTGGAAGAAAATCGAGTCTATGTTTGAGAGAAAAAATGCCTTAAACAAAGCTTCAATAATCAGAAGAATTGTTCGATTGCGATATGCGGAAGGTGCCAATATGACGGAGCACCTAAATGCATATCAAGGTCTTATCAATCAATCCATCAATATGAAGATTTCCATTGATGATGAAGTTGTAGCTTTATTGCTACTGAGTTCGTTGCCGGAAAGTTGGGACACTCTTGTGGTGTCAATTAGCAACTCGGCTCCAGACGGAGCTCTGACCTTGCAGATGGTCAGATTGTCTTCTTAATGAAGAATCCAGAAGAAAAGATCAAGATCGCTCTTTTGAGACAAATGCAATGGTTGCTGAAAATATCGATCGAGGAAGAAGCAAAAACAAAAGCTCTAAATTTACAAGAGATAAATCCAGGGGGAAGTCTAAGCCTAGAAGAGACTTCAAATGCCATTATTGTGGTGGTTTGAACCACTATGAGAAAGACTGTAGAAAGAAGAAAAGGGAACAAAAGCACGGAAATAATGGAAATACACATCAAGACATGACAGTAGTTATGGCTGATGGCGATATCATCATGGTCTGTGATGATACTCTTATGAGTATGTCATGCCAACAAACTGACTGGATCGTAGATTCGGGTGCATCTTATCACATTACACCATATCGTGATATGTTTGTATCCTACACTGGTGGAAGCTTTGGCAAAGTCAGAATGGCCAATCATGGTGTGACTGAAGTGGCTGGTAGAGGAGACATTATTCTGCTTACTGATACAAGATGTAAGCTTATCTTAAAAGATGTACGACATGTTCCTAATATCAGACTCAATATTATTTCCTTTGGCAAGCTCGACGATGATGGTTACATCAATCACTTCGGCGAAGGAAAATGGAAACTCATCAGAGGCTCCCTTATTGCAGCAAGAGGTAGAAAAGAAAATTCTCTCTACTTAATGCATGGGAATCTGTCCAATGGATAGGTGAATACAGTCGTCAAAAATTCCTCCATTTAGTTATGGCATAACAGGCTCGGACATTTGAGCCAGAAAGGTTTAGAAACTTTGGCAAGAAGGAACCTCCTCCCTGAAGTAAAAGGCATCTACTTGGAAACATGTGTTGATTGTTTGGCCGGAAAACAACATAGAGTTGCATTCAAAAGCTTCTCTCCCTTAAGAAGAGCTCAGCCTCTTGATTTGGTGCACACAGACTTGTGCTATATGAAAGACAGGACTCTTGGTAGTGCATTGTACTTCGTCACTTTCATTGACGATTTTTCGAGAAAAGTGTGGTGTTTTGCTTTGAAAACAAAAGACCAAACATTAGAGGTCTTTAAGCATTTTCAAACAATAGTTGAGAGAGAAACGGGAAGGACATTAAAGTGTGTTCGTGCAGACAACGGTGGTGAATACCAAGGCCCGTTTGAACAACACTGTAAGAACTATGGAATCAAGCTTGATAAAAACGTCCCAAAGACCCCTCAACATAATGGCGTTGCCGAAAAGATGAACAGGACAATTTGTGAAAGAATTATATGTATGTTATCCCATTCAAAATGGCCAAAATCATTTTGGGGTGAAGCTATGAGGACTGCAGTGGACTTAATCAACCTTTCTCCATCAACTCCTCTCGGTGGTGATGTTCCAGATAGAGTGTGGTCAGGGAAAGACGTTTCCTACAAACACTTAAGAGTGTTTGGTTGTAGAGCTTTCGTACATATTCCAAAAGACGAAAGATCCAAGCTTGATGATAAAACCAAACCATGTATCTTCATAGGATATGGCCATGAAGAGTTTGGTTACAGACTATGGGATCCAGTTAACAGGAAGGTTATCAGAAGCAGAGATGTTGTATTCCTTGAAGATCATGTTCATGATGAAGTTAAAGAAAAACCTGAATCTAATTCAGAAGTTCCTATCAACTTAGATCCAGTTCCTTCACCAACGATTCAGAATTACGGGGGAGATACTCAATTAAAGAATGATGATACGGTTGATGATGAAGCAGGTGACAATCAAAATCCACTTGTTCAAGATGATGTCCCTCCAGTTAGAAGGTCAACTCGAGAAAGACAACCTTCTACCAGATATAGCCCACATGAGTATGTAATGCTCACTGATGGAAGAGAGCCGCAAAATTTTAGAGAGGCCATGGAAAATTATCAAAACAAAAAATGGTCAGAAGCCATGCAAGAAGAAATGCAATCCTTGGAAGATAATCACACCTACGACCTAGTTGAGTTACCAGTTGGAAAGAGATCACTGGGAAACAAATGGGTTTACAAGTTGAAGACTGAAGAACATAGCTCACAACCAAGGTACAAAGTGAGGCTGGTTGTGAAGGGTTTCAGTCAAAAGAAGGGTGTCGATTTTGAAGATATTTTCTCACCAGTGGTGAAAATGTCCTCAATTAGAGTTGTTCTCGCAATTGCTGCCAGTTTAGATCTGGAGATTGAACAACTTGATGTGAAGACTGCATTTCTGCATGGAGATATAGACAAATAAATCTACATGGACCAACCAGAAAGTTTCAAAATTAAAGGAAAAGAGAACCTTGTATGTAGATTGAAGAAGAGCTTGTATGGCTTGAAGCAAGCTCCTAGACAATGGTACATGAAGTTTGAGTCCTTCATGACTAACCATGGCTATAACAGAACCACCTCAGATCATTGTGTTTTCATCAAAAAGTTCACAGGAGGTGAATTTATCATACTGTTACTCTACGTTGATGATATGCTGGTTGTAGGCCATGATGCCAGCAAATTTGGTAAACTGAAGAAAGATCTAAGTAAGTCTTTTGCGATGAAAGACTTAGGTGCAGCTAAGCAAATCCTTGGAATGAAGATATTCAGGGATAGGAAAAACAAGAAGCTCTGGTTATCTCAAGAACAATACATTGAGAAAGTTCTTGAAAGATTCAATATGAGCAAGTCGAAACCAGCCAGCACTCCACTTGCAGGATACATGAAACTTAGTTCGGCACAATGCCCCACAAGTGAGACAGAGAAAAATGAAATGCAAAAGATACCATATGCTTCCGCCGTAGGTAGTCTAATGTATGTTATGGTATGCACTAGACCAGACATAGCTCATGCAGTTGGTGTTGTTAGTCGTTTTCTTTCCAATCCAGGAAAGGAACACTGGGAAGGAGTGAAATGGATATTACGATATCTTAGAGGCACTTCGAGATCTTGTCTGAAGTTCGGCGAAAAACATGTCCTACTAGAAGGATATACGGATGTAGATATGGCTGGTGATATTGATTCCAGGAAATCCACATCAGGGTACCTAATGAGACTTGCAGGGGGAGCTATCTCGTGGCAATCGAAACTTCAAAAACGCATGGCATTATTCACAACAGAAGCCGAGTGCATAGCTGTAATAGAAGCGTGCAAAGAAGTGTTGTGGTTAAAGAAATTTCTACTGGAGTTGGGCTTGAAGCAAGAAAAGTACGTGTTTTACTATGATAGTCAAAGCGCGATTCACCTGAGTAAGAATTCTAGTTTTCACTCAAGATCGAAGCATATTGATGTAAGATATCATTGGATCCGAGATGCACTTGAAATAAAGGTAATGCAGCTCGAGAAGGTTCACACCGATGAGAACGGTGCCGATATGCTTACCAAGTCCTTACCCCGAGATAAGTTTGAAATGTGCAAACGTGAAACAGGTTTGGTTGAATCTCCACGTGACGTGGAGGGGGAGAATTGTTGACATTTCCATATCACGTGGAAGCAAATTCAAATAAGGAAAATGACAGCCAAGCAATTCAAAGATGGCAGCCAAACAAATTCAACGAATTCAATCAAAATTGGCAGCTCAATGGCAGCAGCTATTTTGTCAATTTTGGCAGCTAGAATGGACAACCCATTCATCTATAAATTGAGGAGCTCATCAGATGAAATGAGCATCCCATCATCAAGCAATTCCTCATCCTCGTCCGTGAGTGTTGAGAGAAATATTGAAAGAAAAATATTCTTTGAGTGAAGAAAAAGTGAGAAAAATAGAGAATATTTTTTCTATCTCCTCAAAATAGTGTTCTTATTTTTCTTAGTCATTCCAAGTTAAACACTTGAGATATTTTTGTATTCCGAGAGATATCCTCTTGAGATATTGTGTATCCCCTAATTTATTTAGGGAGAATTCTGTAATCCTACTATAGTCATAGTGAAAGTTTTTCGGACTAAGGTCCTCCCGTGGTTTTTCCCGATTTGGGTTTTCCACATAAAATTCTTGTGTCTTGATTTAATATTTTAATATCCCATTTTTTAAAACCCAGATAGTGGAAAAATATTTATCCTAATTCCGCTGTGCAAGTGTCATTTATTTTGACACTATTTTCTAAAGAAGTGTAATTTTTCCCAACACTTTTAAAGAGTCTGCATCAGCTACACGGCTTTTTCAGCTCTCTTAATGGCGAGTTCCTTCCCAAATGCTTGTAAGGATAGTGTGCACTGCTTACTTGTTTTTTTCACAAGCTGGTGAAGCACCAATGAAAATAACAAAGGTCCTAACGGATCCCCTTGCTGCACACCTGCCGACGAGTAAATGTGATAGTCCCACACATACAATCTTGCAGGTTGTCCATACAAATACTCTACCCATGTCTATAGATGAACATAACTGCCGCACCTCGAGCAACATGGTTGTTCGGTTGTGAAGTCTACGGTGAGCATGGTAAGGCTACAATCTTAATGGTGTTTATTAACGATTCCGTCCACCGGGTGAAGGATTGCCTCTGATCCGCCGGCAACTCTAACTTCATATTAGAAATCCTGTAAGTATGCTACCATCTCTTTTCCAACTCATTTCATAGCAATTTTAGACACCAAACGACGCCAAATTGTCCCGACATCAATGGGGTGAATGCGCTTATCGGGCTTAAGGATAGGTGTCAAGGGAGCTGATGCAACGCACTCTGCGAGGCTAAGCGGGCATCTTCCTCCGAAAAAATAGAGTGTTATTTTCAACTAGTTTCACCTTGGACGCGAATTTTCGACCGTTTCCTCGAATATTATTTTCGACATGTTTTAACCGAACATCATGTTAATGGAACGGGTCGAAAAATATCATGTGGTGGAATGGGTCAAACATAGCAATTCGACATTATTTTTTGTTAAGTACAGTGATTTATTGGAATATAGGTATAATCGGGGTGTAAAGAAGAGCAATATATAAATGAGAAATAATTTTACGAATTGAAAAAAATTGCATACCTTCCACTTAAATCATAAAGGAGTTGAGTAATATTTGAAGGGTGAAATTGAAACAATATGTTTTAAATTTAAAATACTTAATAATTAGAATAAAATAAAACTTCCTGCTATGTTGGGGATTATATTACACTAACGCTATATCCATCCGATCGAAATTACCGACAAACTACGGATCAATACCAAACGGATTATTTTTCATCAGTAATCCTTTACCGACGAGTTCTTTCCGTCGGCAACTCTATCACTAATAGGGATGTAAATAGGCAGGGTAGAGTATGGGCATCTCATACCCTACCCTAACACAAATTACCATTCACATATCACACCCTATTATCCGATTTTTTATCGCGGTAGGATACGGGTAATACGTGCCTGGTACACGGATACCCACGAGTAATCAAGTTACCCTTCAAGTTTAGTTTATACAGGGTAAATCTATCCTATCCAACCCTATCCGCCTATGTCCTGCCCTGTCCTAACTGAAAAATCCTAATAAAATGCATTTTTTTTTCTTGAAGAAAAACATTTCATCAATAATAAAATATTAATAAATAAATTACATTATTTAATATGATAGAGTAATCAGGGTATATGAGTAAAATGCTAAATTCATATACTACCCTTACCCTAACAGAATTTAACGGGCGCGGGCAGCGCCATACTCCTACCTGAATATTCGGACAATATCCTACCTATTTATCCGTTTACCTGCGGGTAACCCGACCCTGTGGGTAAAACTGACATCCCTAATCACTAATACCATTACGATCGATTTTCCAATCTCATAATTCACGGATTCAGAAATTTGCAACTTCTAAATAGAATAAAATTTCATTATTAATCATGACATGACACAAATAGGATGAACCAATAGGCATACTATCGACAAACATGATAATCCAGATCAAATGTTTTTTTTTAATTGTTTTTTTTTATTAATTTTCCAATACTAGGCCAGGGTACTATATTATTCAAGTTTTAATGACTGTTGAGATCATCCAACACCTTCTGAAGAAAATCTCTCAGATTATCTGCTGTTCTCAACCCCTCCATCACATTCATCTTAAGCCTTTCTACCTGCTCTGCATTACTCTTCAATTTCCCTTCCAGAATTTCAGTCATCATTTGATGGTCGTGATCGTACCCACTGAGGGTATGGACATGATCCACATTATCGACGTTTATTACTTCGTTATTCGACTGTGTATCTTCCCGGTCATTACGCTTATCGTCATTAGAGATTTGAGTATCGATTCCTCCACAAATAGCCGAATCGAGAGATTGCTGCATAAATTCATTTTCACTTATTATAGTGTGGTCTTTTTCTTGTTTTTTCACCTTGCTTGTCTCATCTTCAACACCAGCTTCTTCCTTTTCTGTTGAAAAAAATTGAAAAAAAAATAATGAAAAAAAAAATATTTGTGTAACGATTAAATAACTCAAATCAGACAACTTTTGTATTGTATATTCATTAAACCAAAAAACAACGACATATGGACAATATCGCTCGTAAAATGAGATAAACGTACGGTATGGCAACTTTTTTATATATTTAATATAAAAATGGAGGCCTCCGGAATTTGGTGGCCCCGTGTGGTGGCACTGCCGGAACATCCCACGGTCCCCCAACTCAATATACTGAAAAATATATTCTAAAAACCTAAAATTAACCCTAAAAAAACTGAAAAATAAGAATAAGAAAACCCTAAAAAAACTGAAAACCACTAAAAAAAAGTAAAAAATTGAAGAAAAAAACAACTAAAAATAAAAAAATTTTGTCAAGAAAAAAAAATCTTACTTTGTTGTTGGATGTCAGGGGCATTTCCGGAATTGTCTTCTTGGAGTTCCTTCCTCTTAGCGGCAGCTTTCCTCTTCTTTGGTCCAGAAGGCATATCTGCGGATATGATGTGACGAAGGGTGTGTTGTTACATGTTAAGGGTGATATTTATAGTCAGATAATAGTAGTAGTAATATATGTGTATTTGATAGTGCATTAACTGTGAACGGGTGATGAGTCTTTTCGGATTCGACGGGTAGAAAAAATTGTTCAACTTCTAATAATATATGGCGTGGGGGGTTGGATATGAGTAGACCTTTGGGGTTCGTTCAATGAGAACGGAAGAGTCTTCCTCAAACTGCTCGGGACATGAACAAGATTCAGTGTAACAAGGTATTATTTTACTAATGTTTCACTTGTTTGTAAATCATGTGTGGTTAATTACAAAAATTACCGTGAGGTTTAGCCTAATTACCAGACCAAATCCAATGTAGAACTGGATTACTAAACACCGCCCTAAATTACTAGACACTGCCCTAGAATATTACCTTTATGTCCTTAATTCATATTAATCAGATTTAGAATCCTAATTTGACAATACTTTTCTCTCTAAACAACCCACCCGATGCAGCCGCACCGCCGCCACACCACCGCCGCAAAGCCGCCGTCTGCCGCCATAGCACCGCCGCATAGCCGCCGTCTGCCGCCGCACCGCCGTCGTCCGCCGCCATGACCGGAAAAAGAAAAGCTCTGGTAACTATTTTTTTTCGTTTTACTGTTTCATTGGCCGCGGCCTCCGCGGCCGCCGTGCCGGAGTGCACGGCAGAGGCCGCGGCCTCCGCGGCCGCCGTGCCGGAGTGCACGGCAGAGGCCGCGGCCGTTATTTTGTGACAGGCGCCGACGATGACGCCTGGCCATGGTACAGGCGTCCGCCGATTTCGCCTGTCCATGGCGCAGGCGTCCACGGCGGACGCTCAGCCTGTGGTACAGACGTCCACGGCGGACCTCCAAACCATGCCCAGACGTCCAGATCAGATGCCTAGCCGCTGGAAAAGCGTCTGTTTCGGACGCTTGAACCATGGAAGTAGCGTCCAGACCAGACGTCTGTGCCATGGTTCAAGCGTCCGTTCCGGACGCCCCAGTCATTTTTTTGGAAAAAAATAAAATTTTCAATTAATAATTAATAATGTGTATTCTTTGTATGATTATTACTTATTAGTTGTATTGTTTGCTAAATGCAGATGAGAGGAGGAGCGGGCAAATCTATGCCGCTAGTCACAGAGTTGATGAGTTCTGGAGCGCATCACACCAGAGCTCGTGGTGTTGATGCTTCCGTTCGTAGACAGCGGGAGGCAGAGCGTAGGGGATTCGAGGACGTACCTTATACTGATTTTGGTACTGAGGATTCGAGCGAGTATTATTCGCACGATGAGGCCGACGATCAGGAGGGCGGTGATGATTCTTCTTCATTTTCGTGCCGGGTTCGGAAGGGGAGAGGGGGGAGGTTTGTGACTTCTGGGTCTACCAGTAGTAAACCGCGTAGGGCAGAGGATGAGACATATTGGATGGTTTTTGAGGAGATGCCTAGTGGCCCTATCGACGTGTCACGGGATGCCCACGACCCCAAGCGGTATTATCTGATCACAGGCCACTCATGGACCCACTTGCAGCTTTGTGGGATGCCGAGCCTCATCGCACTTCAAGTTATCATCTATGGTGTAGGGCTTACTTTATTTTCCTTGTAATGTTGTTTTATTTTCCTTGTAATGTTGTAATAGCTAGTTAGTGCTTGTTCATCTTTTCAATATCCAGTGTTGTCATTAGCCTTTATTTTTTAAGCCTATTATAGGGGAGAAGAGTGTACTGAAGAGTTGTAGTACGAATTGGCAAGTTTGCTGAGACCCTCCTATCCGTGTATGCTTGTAATCATTGTTGCCTATTGTAATCGCTCATTGTATTAATACAAATCGATTTTCATCTTCAATTTCGTTGTGCCACTAAAACGCCTCAATGTGATTGCGTCGCATTAGCACCAACTCTCGAACGAGTTAAGCGGACGTAGTCAGGCAAATTGACTACTAGCCGCACAGTGCGCGTGCAGTCTATACAAACTATAAGCGCCCCGTGACAGGTGGTATAAGAGACCGGTTAAGGTCTAAAGAATGGAATCGGGTAACGAGACGGAAGTCCCTCTAAGGCAGGGCAAGAAAAAGGATGACGGAAAGAAGAAAGAGGCCGAGGCCTCTAAAGCCCAATTCGATAATCTAGAGCAAGAGTGCTATAGATTGAAATATGTTGTCGAGACCTTGGAGGATAAGGTCGAGACCCTCGAGGCGGAGAATGAAGACCTCCGAGACCAGTTGGGCGAATGCAGAGAAGTCTGCCGAACCTTTGCTGATGCAATGGGAACCAACCATACGGCTGAAATGAGACGCGAGATGGAAGCAATGAGTATCCAGATTAGATTGCTTCAAAGAGCTGTGAACAACACCCCCCATGTTGCTCAAGAACCTATTACGAGGATTCGGATCCCCGAACCAAGTTCCTATAGTGGAACACGAGATGCCAAGGAAGTTGAGAACTTCTTATTCGACATGGAACAGTACTTCCATTCCGCCAATGTTTTGGACGAGGCGAGAAAGGTGTCAACCGCCACAATGTATTTGGTTGATGATGCCAAATTGTGGTGGCGCACCAAATATGCGGACATTCAGGCCCAACGAGTAAGAATTGATACTTGGGAACAACTGCGAGATGCCATCAGGCAACAATTCTTCCCAGAGAATGTTGAGTACAATGCAAGAAGGGCCTCGCGAGATTTGAAGCACACCGGTCTTATTAGAGATTATGTGAAGGCATTTTCGACGCATATGTTACACATTAGCGATATGTCGGAGAATGACCGGTTGTTTACGTTCCTGGAAGGTTTGAAGCCATTTGCTCGTACGGAGCTTCTGCGCCAACGAGTCACAAACCTCAGTACCACCATGGGAGCAACAGAACGATTAATGGATTACACTTCGGAACCTCGAAGAGATCGTCCAGTAACAACGAATACGACACCATCCCGGAGTGTAATGCCAAGACTGTTCAAACCTAACTTGAGTCGGAGTGTAGGGGATCGGCAAACCTATACTCAAGGAAGTTCATATGGGAGCACGAATCGTTGCAAACCTACAGAAGGTCAGCAGGGCCCTCCCCAACAAATCATTAAATGTTTCCTATGCGATGGGCCTCATCATCTCAGTAATTGTCCGAAGAGGCAACTTTTAAGTGCCCTAACAAGCGCTGTAGAATCGAGTTCGCAACCGAAAGAAGAGTTGCAAGTACCAGATGACGAAGGAAGATCGGAAGATGAGGAAAACCTTGGGGCCATCAATCAATGGTGCAACTCGTTAACCCATCAGGTGGCAGCTAAGGCAAGAGTGCCGACAAAAGCCAGAAAACCTGTACCTGCACTCACGACCAGTGGTCCCGATAAGAGAAAGAAGGGATTAATGTTTGTTGATGTTAAAATCAACGGGAAAAATATTCGTGCTATGATAAACTCAGGTGCCACCCATAATTATCTGGCGAGCACCGAAGTGGGGAGACTTGGACTATTGTTAGAGAAAGGAGTGGGCCGGGTTAAAGCCGTCAACTCTCCGGCAAAACCAATCGCGGGGGTTGCCAAGGCTGTTCGAATTAAGATAGGAGCCTTCGAGGGAAGGGCCGACCTATCTGTTGTGGAAATGGATGACTTCAAATTGATACTCGGGCTCGAGTACATGCGTGACACTCAAACCCTAGTCATGCCGTGTGCTGATGCACTCTTGGTCTTGGGTGATAAACCACATATTATCCCAACAATTAGCGCAACCCAAGGGCAAAATAACCTATTTGCGCTACAGTTCAAGAAAGGATGCAGGCATGGTGAACCGTCCTTCCTATGCACCTTGCAATTCGATAAAGTAGAGGAGTCGTCAGGTCCTATCCCTGAGGCGGTGAAGCACCTCCTAAACGAATTTGAAGATGTTATGCCCGGCGAACTGCCTCGGAAGCTTCCACCTAAGAGGGCGGTCGATCATGAGATTGAGTTGGTGCCGGGCACAAAACCTCCTGCCCGAGCCCCTTATCGTATGTCGCAACCTGAGCTCGTGGAACTCAGAAAGCAGTTAAAATAGATGTTGGAATGTGGTATGATCCAACCGGCGAAATCACCCTATGGAGCTCCTGTTCTCTTTCAGAAAAAGTCTGATGGAACTTTGCGATTGTGTTGTGATTACCGTGCTCTAAATAAAATTACGGTGAAGAATGTGTATCCTATTCCACTTGTAGCAGATTGCTTCGACCGACTCAGTGGAGCGGAATACTACACGAAGATCGATCTGAGATCAGGTTATTGGCAAGTTCGCATCAAGGAGGGAGATGAAGTGAAAACGACGATTGTCACACGTTATGGGGCCTTCGTGTTCTTAGTCATGCTCTTTGGCCTAACAAGCCCCAGCTACTTTCAGCACCGTGATGAATCAAGTTCTCCAAGGGTTCTTGGACGAGTTTGTCGTGGTATACCTAGATGATATTGTTATATATAGCCGAACCTTGGAAGAACATGTGGAACATTTGAGAATGGTTCTTACTAGGCTTCGTGAGCATGAACTATATGTTAAGCTGTTGAAGTGCTCATTTGCCTAGAAGCCGATCAGTTTCTTGGGTCATATCGTTAAGTGTGGCAATATTCGCATGGACCCGAGAAAAATATGAGCAATCCAAGAATGGAAACCACCAACCGATGTACATGAGGTACGGTCATTTCTCGGGTTGGCAAATTACTATAGAAGATTTGTGATGGGGTATGCTGGAATAGCAAGACCCCTAACCGATTTGACAAGAAAGACGGAAGTTTGGAATTGGTCGCCGGAATGCCAGAATGCCTTCGACAACTTAAAGAAGGCCATCCTAACAGACCCGGTCCTCGCACTACCAGATCTATCCAAACCTTTTGTGGTTGAAACGGATGCTTCAGATATTGCTCTAGGAGGAGTTTTAGTGCAAGATGGCCATTCTGTTGCCTTCGAGAGTAAGAAACTTAAGGATGTCGAGAGGCGTTACACGGTGCATGAGAAAGAGCTTTTAGCAGTGGTCCATTGCTTTCGACTTTGGAGACATTACTTATTGGGGTTGCCGTTTATTGTAAAAACTGACAACACTGCTGTTAGTCACTTTCTGTTCCAGCCAAAGCTTACTGGGAAACAAGCGAGATGGCAGGAACTATTGTCCGAGTTCAACTTTGTGATTGAGTATCGTGCCGGTTCTAGTAATCAGATGGCGGATGCCCTGAGCCGCAGATCCGACCTAGCTGTTCTACAAGTGCTGGCAGCGCTTTCCTCGAGTCAGGTGACCACTCCATTAAAAGATCAAATACGAGAACTAATGGGAGCCGATGCAGCGGCTCAATGTTTGGTGAACCTTGTCCGCCAGGGTACAACACGAAGATTTTGGCTAGAGGATGGTCTCTTATAGACCAAGGGGAGACGTCTCTATGTACCCCTAGGCGGCGATATGAGGAAAACTATTATTGCGGAATGTCACGACACTCTCTGGGCGGACCACCCAGGAGAGGAGCGCACTGTGGCCTTAGTCCAACGAGCTTACTATTGGCCCCAAATGCGGGACGACATTGAGATGTTTGTCCGCACCTGCTTGGTGTGCCAACAAGATAAACCTGATCGACAAAAGAAGGCAGGCTTGCTGGAACCACTACTCATTCCTGTCAGGGCTTGGGAAAGTGTTTCCATGGATTATATCACCAGTCTACCAAAAGTTGGGGATCTTGATGCCATTATTGTTGTGGTAGACCGGTTCTCCAAATATGCTACATTCATAGCAGTACCCAAGACAGTTTCGGCGGAAGAGACAGCTCAGCTCTTTTTCAAGCATATCGTTAAGTATTGGGGACTGCCGAGGGACATTGTTAGTGACCGAGACACCCAGTTTACTAGTAACTTTTGAACCGAGCTCTTCAAACTACTCGGCTCCAAGTTGAATATGAGCTCTAGCTTCCACCCACAATCTGATGGCCAAACTGAAAGATTTAACTCAATGTTGGAGGAATATCTTCGACATTTTGTGAGCACTAATCAGAAGGACTGGGTGAAGCTTTTGGATGTTGCTCAACTGTGTTTCAATGCTCAAAAATGCTCTACCACCAATAAGAGTGCTTTTGAAATTTGTAATGGGCAGCAACCACTCCTCCCGCACAATATTGATATTGTTCCACAAAACGCCAGGCCTACTTCGGCGCAAACATTTTCCCTTGAATGGGAACAAAACCTCGATTTGGCCCGTGGCTACCTGGAGAAGGCTCAAAAGCGAATGAAAAAATATGCTGATCTTAAACGCCGCTTTGTTGAATACGATGTAGGTGACAAGGTAATGGTGAAGGTCCCGAACCAGAGTTCCTCCAGGGCAACACGGGGGAGAGATTCACGGCTAATACAAAAATATATTGGGCCCCTAAACATCCTCAAAAGAGTCGGAAATGTAGCCTACAAGCTTGAGTTACCCCAATGGTGGCGCATTCATAATGTCTTTCATGTCAGCCAACTCAAGCCATATCAGGAAGACAAAGAGGACACCACACGAAACCTGCCCAACCGTCCACAACTGAAACTACGCAACTTGGAGAAGAGGGTGGCCGAAGCTATTATCGACCACCGTGATGCAGGGCCGAGAAAGAAGCTATACAAAGAATATTTGGTGAAATGGCAGGGCTGCAGTATGGAGGAGAACACTTGGGAGAGGGCGACAACACTTAAAGCTTTTCAACCACTACTGGATGCTTATCTCACATCTATGGCGCCGGGGACATCACCAACTCAGAGGGGGGAGTGCTGTCACGGGATCCCCGCAACTCCAAGCGGTATTACCTGATAACAGGCCACTCATGGGCCCACTTGCAGCTTTGTGGGATGCCGAGCCTCATCGCACTTCAAGTTATCATCTATAGTGTAGGGCTTACTTTATTTTCCTTTTAATGTTGTTTTATTTTTCTTGTAATGTTGTAATAGCTAGTTAGTGCTTGTTCAGCTTTTCAATATCCAATGTTGTCATTAGCCTTTATTTTTCTAAGCCTATTATAGGGGGGAAGAGTGTACTGAAGAGTTGTAGTACGAATTGGCAAGTTTGCTGAGACCCTCCTATCCGTGTATGCTTGTAATCGTTGTTGCCTATTGTAATCGCTCATTGTATTAATACAAATCGATTTTCATCTTCAATTTTGATGTGCCACTAAAACGCCTCGGCGTGATTGCGTCGCATTAGCACCAACTCTCGAACGAGTTAGGCGGACGTAGTTAGGCAAATTGACTACTAGCCGCACGGTGCGCGTACAGTATATACAAACTATAAGCGCCCCGTGACAAGACGGCAGCGTTAGCCCGAGTTTCAGTGGGCATGTCGCCGCGTGTATTTGGACTGTAGATATGAGAGGTTTGATGAAGTGTCACACCAGGAATGCTGCTTGTCAGAGCTTGAGTCAGTGGCACTCAGTGATGTCACCCTCTTTAGTGAGTCGGATCAGTGGGACTGGGTTATCCCACCTGACGGACGCCATGTTCAGACATATTGACTCCCCGTTGATTTCTGCGTTCGTTGAGTGGTGGCAGCCCGATACGAACTCTTTTCACATGCCGTTCGGAGAGATGACCATCATGTTACATGATGTGTGGCAGATCCTTCGCATTCCTGTCGAGGGGCGATTGGTTGATGTCGATAGCACATCTACACAGTTGCAGGTGGATGTGATGGAGGTTCTTGGAGTATCGCGGTTGGAGCTACTGAGTACTCACTGGGGGGTGGGGGCGTACTTATGGACTCGATTTTCAGGTCATGTCGCGATGGAGGTCGAGTGGAGGGCACCCAAGCCGTAGTTTGGATGTGGTTGTTATTTGGATCCACCTTGTTTGTTGACAAGAGTGGTAACCGGATTAGGCCTTCCTGCATATTGGAGGTGAGGGACGGTATGGATACTACCGGTCAGTATTCATGGGGTTCGGCCGTATTGGCTCTCATGTACCGTCAGCTCGGTATCGCTAGTCGCGGCGATTCCATGGGGATTTGTGGATGCCTTACCCTCGTTCAGGCTTGGATTTATGAGTATTTTCCCTGCTTTCGACCTCATCGAGAGCGTATGATTGTTGACTCCACACAGCCTCGAGCTTCTACATGGAGTGTCCAGCCCGAGGGTAAGGACAAGCACCGACTCCAGTCTTTGCGTCGCCGCATTGATCAGTTGACAGCCGCAGAGGTATAACGATTCCTTCTAACAATCTCACAATTCATTTAAAAATAACTTGTATAATTTGTTGATTACATGTACGCAAATACAGTGGTTGCCTTATGGCCCTGATCCGGTGAGGGATGTCCCGAGGACCACATTCATTGGATGGCTACGATATTGGGATATTATCGAGCCATACATGCTTGGTCGGGCATTACGGCAGCTCGGTTATCTGCAGACCAACCCTTTCCCGATCACCAGACCGGAGAAAGCGGTTCGGGTGTGGTCGAGCAGATTGTACCGAGTTGACTATCCCATTCGGATGTCATCTGATGCTTGGATGATGTTTCCGGGTGCATACAGGCTTCCTCTCGCTGACTATCAGGCTGTTACTCATGATCAGGCTGCTTGCGCCGATAATTACATTGAGTGGTATTATTCGTACCCTCAGCTACTGAACGACGGTGCAGCACCTGGATCAGTGATCCCTTCTCGTTCCAGCAGCGATTACGTATGTTCTTTAACTTTGCACTTTGTTTGATATTATCATACATTACTCATTGTATTATATTGTCTATATTTTTTACAGTGGGTGAGTCGATTGGCCGGTATTACCCAGCACTGTATCAGACACCTTCCCCCAGACCAGGCGGAAGAAGCGACGACGATGCTCGAGGAGTACATGAGGGATTGGCATTTGGCCAACTGATTTTGTATTTTATATTTTGTTTGTTTTGTGTAAGACGGTATTTTGTTTGGCGTTTTCGTTTTTTTTTTTTTTTGTATTTTGTATATTGATTGGCACTTTCGTTTTGCATTTGACACTGTATTTTTGTTTGTTTTTTTCTCTTCTGCTTACAAAAACGAAAATTTTTCTGTCAACTATCAAGATCAACATAAAAGAAAATCAACTATCAACTATAAAGATCAACAAAAATGAAAATTTTATTAATTAAGGAACGTACAACAAATTCATTTTTAAATCATACCGACTAATCTATTCCATTTTTCTCTCCTGCCCGTATACAAATTCTCCCAGCCACCAACACTATTATCATGGAATCTAAACCAGTTACTCGCTACGGGCGGTACAGGAAAATTAGGCATTAAATCTAGACGAATAAAATGTTTGTACGTATCTCCTAAATGACAAATGACAATCTCTTGGCTAGGCCGTGTTGCCATTGATGGTGCTTTCAACGGCAACACAGTGAGACATGCAAATAAAGATCTACCGTTTCTGAATCCGAATAGTATGACAGCGGCATTGAAAATAGTAGCAATATGGAATAAATCTTCAGCAACAACCATCCAATGATCCGATCCACACGCACCACCATCCCATGTAATACGTCGAACCTCAGGTTCAATCCCATCATAGTAGATCGATCGGTAGAGTGTACAGTTAGCCATAATTTCATTTGCAATGCATACACGTACAATACGTCATTTATCTTGGTCGCCAAATATGTAGTCGGCGATAACACGAAATCCACAATTACCGTCTCCAGGGACATCGAGATAACCTTCAACAAACGGCAAAATAATTCCCGATATCTTGTCGATATGGTTATAGTTACCAATCTCCACTCGGTGGTGTCCATCTGCAAACACATATTCAATATATTACATATTATCGAAATAATATCAAACTTAAAAAGATAGAACTCATTAAAAAACTTCAAAAAATAATACATCTACAAAAAAATTTCTCATAAATTGACGGAATTATTATATGTCGGCAATATATTAAAAGAAATATAAAAATTCAAAAGTCAATTTACATACTGGATTTTTTTATTTTTGTTCCTAACATTTTTTATTTAACCTGTAACATATAAATATAAAAAATTAGTCAAGAAGACTATTTTTATTTTTGTTTCTAATAAAAATTATCTTTTTATTTAACATGTAATATATAAATATAAAAAGATTAGTCAAGATCTGTAATCAAATATTATGATAAATATATTGAAAAATACATAAGTATCCTAGTCCAATATAAAAAAAACACATATTCAATATATTTCATATTATCGAAATAATATCAAACTTAAAAAGCATATCACGAGTATTAATAAATTTGTTCATACCTGATGAAGAGGCATTGTGGACTGATGCAGAAGAGCTGCGGCCACGACCACTGGATGAGCGGGAACGACCACGACCCATTTGGCTATACTCCCAACCACTAGGATCGCGTCTAGTCGATGAACTTCCTCTTAGTCGACCCTTAACTGCCGTATTCACTTGTGGTTCAACGTAACGCGTTTGATCAGGGTGAAGATGATCGTGGATCATAAGTGATACGTTACGGACAACTGCAGGATCGCTCTGTCTGACCTCATCGAAAAGGGCCTGAAAGTACCGCTGGTCCTCCGATTCAGCACCAGTAGAAGGATCGACAAATTCGGTCGTGTCCACACCATCACTAATAATAAGTGTTTGCCAAAATATGTGAAGACGACTAACACTGCATGGGGTTCGCGATTCCATAAGTCTCTTGAGCTCACACGCACAAGGAATCTGATGGGTGGTTTGGAGTGCACAACCGCAACGATTGTACACTTGATCACTTAATTCTCTCATACGTGTCAATTCATTCGACAGTAACCGCAGACAATGATGGGAAACACGACAGCGCAAGCAGTTGAACGGAAAACCAGAATACACCACGCCTGTACGACACCTAGACTGTTCAAGTGTGTATCTGATCTGCGTAAGTTGTGATTCAATCTCCTGGTTCACTTTGGTCTAGACGGTATCGAGGGCTCCGGTGGAAGAATTAAGCCATTGCTTTAACTCGGCATGTGCACTCTCAACTCTACAAGTGGTTGTGTTTCCAAAATGAAGCACTTTATTCGTCCACGCAACAACGAACATCTCCTTGTATTTTAGCCATGTATCCTCAACGTAGGATATCACCTTAGGATTCCATCTTCATGTATCCTTCATGAGTTGCACCGCTTGATCGTATTCCTCTTCGGTCGCCGCTTCCATGATTTTCTTCCATTTCCCATTTTTAAACCTTTGGCCCATTTCTTTATCTTTTCCACAAACTCTGTAGACCTTGTCTTCAACATCCTTATTAATATGCCATGTGCAAAGTAAGTGGGCACTCTGTGGAAATATCTCTTCAATAGGACGCATCAATCACAACTCGCGATCCGTAACAATAGCCGTCGGATGAAAATCAAACCCAAGCAAAATTTTCAACTTCTGTAACACTCACGCATAGCTCGATTCGGTCTCATCTTTCATAATTGCATAGGCGATTAGGAAGTTCTTGTTACATGGAGTCATCCCGACTATCTCGAGAAATGACATCTTATACTTATTCGTTTTGTAGGTGGAATCCATGCCAATGAACCATCTGTAGGTCCGGATTAAGTTGATTGATGTTGGATGTGCCATGAACACGTGGGTAACAGCATTTGTATCCGGGTCGGCCTGCATCCAATGTACGTAGTTATTCGTCACAGCCAAATGGTAAAACTGACCGACGACATCTCTTTCTTCAAAATCAAGCTTCCTCAAGTGGTCTCTATAATTATAGATATGTCGTCTAGTCGGTTTGTCCTCGGGAAATTTATTCTGAATGGCCGCCAAGATGGTACACGGCTTGGCTTGAGCAGCACTCATCTCACGAACAACTTGTTTGGCCGATTTACTCAGTCCACTCATTTGACGATGCCCCTCCGGATAAACAATAAATGAGTGATTGTGATTTGTGCATACCCTTACTCCTAGAGATCGATCTGATTATCCAACCACTCTAGTCATGCAATTGTTCGGCCTTTATCTGAAATGTACACTTGCATGCTTTCGTCTTTGTGTCCTTTCGAACAGCGACATCCAAATCTCTTAATACCCCTCTGTACCGTTCACCACGGTTACATCTCAATAGCTTTATCTTTCCTTTATTCTTGTACGATGAAATGATCAACTTGAAATCAATTTGAAGAGCAATTTTTTTCGCCTAACCAATCGCATCACAATCACTAGCGAATATTTCGTCATTAACGAAATAACCAATATAATCAATGTTTTATCAAAAAAAATTCCCAGACCTTCAAATAATTGCATTCAAGTACTCCAACCTTGAATGTTTTATCAAAAATAGCTTTTGGTTATTTTTGAAAAGTAGTTGAAGCTATTTTTGGGGGGGGAAAAAATGAAACTTGGAATGTTTATTTGCAAATAAAAAATAAAAATAGAAATAATTGAAAATTACAGTACAAATTTGTCAAAGACCACTTTTTTTTTAAGTTAAGAGTATTTTTTTTTTTTTTTGGTAATTGACTCCTTTTAAAAACACAAGTACTCTCTTAAATTGTTCCATAAAATTTTATATTATAAAATAACTTACTTTTTTGTGTAGTTATGCTAAACTTCATGGGTAGTTTTTATAATTAACTAAATTTTGTACTAACAAGGAATGTAAATCCTTTGCACCTGATCCATCAACCTCAGAATGTAAATACAAATTCATGGAATATTTTGATTATAAAATTATTATTTTCCTTGATTATTCCAAAACTATGGTATATAATTTTTTTAAAATTCTAATATTTTGATATATATATTAATCATGATGTATTATGTAATAATAAAATTTTATTTTATAGTAAAATATTTTTAAAATAGTAAAATTTCGTATGGCACACGAAAGTGTGGCACATGGGATCCCTTGCCCCAATTCGCACACTAAAGCCTACGTTCCTTTTATATGCCTCTTGGGTAGGTACCTAAGAAACTTAAAAGATGATTAGAAATGACTCCCAATAAACTTCGACTTCCGTATTAAGCCATCTTATTGTAATTGAGTCTATTAGTATCAATTCAGTCAACTAATGAATTGAAAATACACTTTCTAAACAAATTATAATTTACGCATCAAGTTCCTTTTTGAATTAATCAGTTCTCGTATTTAAGATATCGCATGTGCAATAATTAATTTGAGCTAGTGAGAGCTTTAGTTAATTGATTTCTTCTCCAAGAGTAGTACCACTCAATCTTCATCATTATATCGAAAATTAATTCGTGATAAATTAAAACAATAAATATTATAAATATATAATTAAATATTACATACTAAAATTAAAAAATAATAATTTATACGAGATCTTTATTCTTCAGCATAGAAGATCTTTGTTCTTCAGTATAGAAGAAACTCTCTTACTCCGATCTTGTTCAATGTATATGAAATACGTTGATGTATGTTAATAGTCAATACAAATTAATTTGAAGCACACAGTACAACTTTTCACATAATTGCCTACGATTATACAGATTGTGAACTATTTATTTATTTATAGTACACCGATAATGTGATCTTCCATGTAACACTAACACACCATATTATCTATAATATAAAATAAGTAGATAATATTTGTATACTGTAACGTGAATTAATTTGCAAAATTTTGGGCGAAAATCTATTTAATATTCTCATAGATAATACATGAAGATACAATAGTACAAAATAAAATATATTTTTTATTATACAAACCTAACACTTACGCTTCTTACTTAGCAGCACCGATAAATCGGGCCACCAGGGTCGGCCCAAGCATAAGGCAGTCCAAGTCTTCGCTTTGGGCCTCAAAAAAATAAAAAAAAAATTGTCTAAAAAGGGACCCAAATTAAGGATCATATATTAAAAAGGAGCCTCAAAATACACCAACTGCTTGCAGCGCAGTTCGCAATAGTCTTACTCCTTAACTGGAAGGACGCGTGATCGAATCCTGCAAGCCCTTTTTAATCAGAAATTTTAGTTTTTCATGCATATTAAAATTACAAATAAAAATATATTTATCTTTGTGGGGATTTGAACGCAGGTTCAATACTATTAATTAGCCAAAAATTTACCTTGGACGCAAATTTTCGACCGTTTCCTCGAATATTATTTTCGACATGTTTTAACCGAACATCATGTTAATGGAACGGGTCGAAAAATATCATGTGGCGGAATGGGTCAAACATAGCAATTCGACATTATTGTTTGTTAAGTATAGTGATTTATTGGAATATAGGTATAATTTGGGTGTAAAGAAGAACAACTATCTAAATGAGAAATAATTTTATGAACTGAAAAAAATTGCATACCTCCCACTTAAATCATAAAGGAGTTGAGTAGTATTTGAAGGGTAAAATTGAAACAATATGTTTTAAATTTAAAATACTTAATAATTAGAATAAAATAAAACTCCCTATTATGTTGGGGATCAGATTACACTAACGCTATCCATTCGAAATTACCAACAAACTACGGACCAATACCAAATAATCCGTTTGGTATTACCGGATTTTTTTATCGCGGTAGGATACAGGTAATACGTGTCAGGTATACGAATACCCACGAGTAGACAAGTTACCCGTTCAAGTTTAGTTTATACAGGGTAAATCTATCCTATCCAACCCTACCCGCCTCTATCCTGTCCTGTCCTAACCGAAAAATCCTAATAGAATGCATTTTTCTTGAAGAAAAACATTTCATCAATAATAAAATATTAATAAATAAATTACATTATTTAATAGGATAGAGTAATGAGGGTAGATGAGTAAATTGCTAAATTCATATACTACCCTTACCCTAACGGAATTTAACGGGCACGGGCAAGGCCATACTCCTACCTGAATATTCGGACAATATCCTACCTATTTATCCGTTTACCTACGGGTAACCCGACCCTGTGGGTAAAACTGACATCCCTAATCACTAATATCATTACGACCGATTTTCCAATCTCATAATTCACGAATTCAGAAATTTGCAACTTCTAAATAGAATAAAATTTCATTATTATATCATGACATGACACAAATAGGATGAACCAATAGGCATACTATCGACAAACATGATAATCCAGATCAAATGTTTTTTTTTTAATTGTTTTTTTTATTAATTTTCCAATACTAGGCCAGGGTACTATATTATTCAAGTTTTAATGACTGTTGAGATCATCCAACACCTTCTGAAGAAAATCTCTCAGATTATCTGCTGCTCTCAACCCCTCCATCACATTCATCTTAAGCCTTTCTACCTGCTCTGCATTACTCTTCAATTTCCCTTCCAGAATTTCAGTCATCATTTGGTGGTCGTGATTGTTCCCACCGAGGGTATCGACATGATCCGCATTATCGACGTTTATTACTTCGTTATTCGACTGTGTATCTTCCCGTTCATTAGGCTTATCGTCATTAGTGATTTGAGTATTGGTTCCTCCACAAATAGCCGAATCGAGTGATTGCTGCATAAATTCATTTTCGCTTACTGTGTGGTCTTCTTCTTGTTTTTTCACCTTATTTGTCTCATCTTCAACATCAGCTTCTTCCTTTCCTATTGAAATAATTGAAAAAAATTGAAAAAAAAAATAATGAAAAAAAAAATAATTCTGTAAAGATTAAATAACTCAAATCAAACAACTTTTGTATTGTATATTCATTAAACAAAAAAACAATGACACATGAACAATATCGCTCGTAAAAAGAGATAAACATACAGTATGGAACCTTTTTTATATATTTAATAATCAAGATTGTTAATAATAATAATAATAACAATAATAATAATTTAAAATATACTAAAAAATATATTCTAAAAATATACTAACTCAATAGACTAAAAAATATATTCTAAAAATTTAAAATAAACCATAAAAAAACTGAAAAATAAGAATAAGAAAACCCTAAAAAAACTGAAAACCACTAAAAAAAAGTAAAAAAAAAAAAAAAAACTAAAAATAAAAAAAAAATCTGTCAAAAAAAAAAAATCTTACTTTGTTGTTGGCTGTCAGGGGCATTTCCGGAATTGTCTTCTTGGAGTTCCTTCTTCTTAGCGGCAGCTTTCCTCTTCTTTGGTCCAGAAGGCATGTCTGCGGATATGATGTGACGAAGAATGTGTTATTACATGTTAAGGGTGATATTTATAGTCGGATAATAGTAGTAGTAATATATATGTATTTGATAGTGCATTAACCGTGAACAGTTGGGTGATGAGTCTTTTCGGATTCGAACGGTAAAAAAAAGCTGTTCAACTTCTAGGGGTTGGATATGAGTAGACCAATGAGAACGGAAGAGCCTTCCTCAAACTGCTCGGGACATGAACAAGATTCAGTGTAAACAAGGTATTATTAATTTATTTTACTAATGTTTCACTTGTTTGTAAATCATGTGTGGTTAATTACAAAAACTACCCTGAGGTTTAGCTTAATTACCAGAACAAATCCAATGTAGAATCTTATAAAAGGTCAATTACTAAAAAAAAAAATTCCCAGACGTTTCACTTCTACACAAATTTAGCCCAACCTTCAAATAATTGCATTCAAGTACTCCAACCTTGAAAAAAAAAATGGAAGTTGGAATGTTTAATTGCAAATAAAAAATAAAAATAGAAATAATTGAAAATTACAGTACAAATTTGTCAGAAACCACTTTTTTTTTTAAGTTAAGAGTATTTTTTTTGGTAATTGACTCCTTTTAAAAACATAAGTACTCTCTTAAATTGTTAAAATTTTATAGGCAAAATAGCTCTGTTAGAGATTGAAGTTTGCTATTTTTATCATTTAAGGGATTAAAGTTTTAAGTGTTTCAAACAAAGGATTAAAGTTTAATTCGTTTCACTCGTTAGGGACTCCGTTAGTTTGGTCCCGTTAAGTTTTAACGGATTGATGACATGGCCGTTAAGTGCCACGTGTCAGCATTTTATTGGTGGGTAATAATAAAATAATAATAAAATATTTCAGATTTTTGTAATAAAAATAAAATAATAACAAAAAATATAAAGTATAAAAAAATATTAAAATTAAAAAAAAAAATCTGTATTTTTTTAAAAAAATTGAAACTTTTTTTTAGAAATCTGGAATATTAATATTAAAAATCTAATGCTTTTATTTAAAGTTAAAAATAAAAATTAAAAATATAATAAAAAATTTTAGATTTTTGTAATAATAATAAAATAATAATAAAAATATCTAAAAATATAAAAAATAAGAAAATCTGGATTGTTTCTAAAAAGATGAAAATTTATTTTTTTCTCAATATTTTTAAAAAAATCTGGAATATTAGTACCTGTTTTTTATTTAAAATTTGAAAATAAAAAATAAAAAATAAAATAATTGGATCTAATTTATAAACTTTTTTAATTGAGATATTATTTTTCATAAATAAATAGAAAAGCTGGATCTAATTTTTCATAATATTAATAAATAAATATTATTTTACAAAAATATCTAAAAATCTAAAAAAAACTAAAGATTAATTATAAATCAGATCCAAATATTTTAATTTTTAATTTTTATTTTTAACTTTAAATAAAAGCATTAGATTTTTAATATTAATATTATAGAATTTTTTAAAAAATAAAGTTTCAATTTTTCTAAAAAAAAATACAACTTTTTTTTATATATTTTTTAGAGTTTTATATTTTTTGTTATTATTTTATTATTATTACAAAAATTTGAAATTTTTATTATTATTTTATTATTACCGACCAATAAATGCGACATGTGACTTAACTATGTCATCAATCCGTTAAAACTTAACGGGACCAAACTAACGGAGTCCCTAACGGGTGAAACGGATTAAACTTTAGTCCCTTGTTTGAAACACTTACAACTTTAGTCCCTTAAGTGATAAAAATAACAAACTTCATTCTCTAGTAGAACTATTTTGTCAATTTTATATTATAAAATAACTTACTTTTTTGTGTAGTTATGCTAAACTTCATGGATAGTTTTTGTAATTAACTAAATTTTGTACTAACAAGGAATGTAAATCCTTTACACCTGATCCACCAACCTCAGAATGTAAATACAAATTCATGTAATATTTTGATTATAAAATTATTATTTTCATTGATTATTCCAAAATTATGGTATATAATTTTTTTAAAATTCTAATTTTTTGATATATATGTTAATCATGATATATTATATAATAATAAAATTTTATTTTATAATAAAATATTTTTAAAATAGTAAAATTTCGTGTGGGTGTGGCACACAAAATTGTGGCACATGTGATCCCTTTTATATGCATCTTGGGTAGGTACCTAAGAAACTTAAAAGATGATTAGAAATGACTCCCAATAAACTCCTACTTCCATATTAAGCCATCTTATTGTAATTGAGTCTATTAGTATCAATTCAGGCAACTAATGAATTAAAAATACACTTTCTATCCAAATTACAATTTACGCATCAAGCTCCTTTTTGAATTAATCAGTTCTCGTATTTAAGATATCACATGTGGAATAATTAATTTGAGCTTGTGAGAGCTTTAATTAGTTAATTTCTTCTCCAAGTGTAGTACCACTCAATCTTCATCATTATATCAGAAATTAATTCATGATAAATCAAAGCAAAAAAATATTATAAATATATAATTAAATATTACATACTATAATTAAAAAATAATAATTTATACGAGATCTTTGTTCTTCAGTATAGAAGAAATTATCTTACTCCGATCTTGTTCAATGTATACGAAATACGCTTATGTATGTTAATAGTCAATACAAACTAATTTGAAGCACACAGTACAACTTTTCACACAATTGCCTAAGATTATACAGATTGTGAACTATTTATTTATTTTATAGTACACCGATAATGTGATTTTCCATGAAACACTAACACACCATATTATCTATAATATAAAATAAGTAGATAATATTTGTATACTGTAACGTGAATTAATTTGCAAAATTTTCGGCGAAAATTTATTTAATATTCTCATAGATAATACATGAAGATACAATAGTACAAAATAAAGTATATTTTTTATTATACAAACCTAACACTTACGGTCCTTACTTAGAGGGGAGGGAGTGGGTGCGTGAGAGGTGATTTGCGGGGTGGCTCACTCACGGGAACACCGCCGCCTCGACTTTCATACCGCACAGGAGAGCAAAATGAGTGAGTATCTCACGCACGGGAGAGGAGAAAAGTCGAACGTTGGGAGGAGAAAATATGACCGTTTGAGGTTCCAACGGTCCTTTTTTTTTTAATTCTATATAGTGTTGTGTTTGTGGAGGTTGGAAAGCACAAAAAAAAACATCCGAGAGGAAAAAAAAAACATACCGAGAGCTAAAAAAAATCAAGAATATGGCGCATAGAAGAATAGGCTCGACGTTATTGTTAGACGAGCCGTTTGAGTGGTCTAACGATAGTAGTCTCGAGTTTTTTGCTAACGCTATTGACGCAGATGAGGATGAAGCCGATGAAGCCGATCAAGACGCAGAAGTTTAGTTTTTGAGTATTATGAATTTTAGTATTTTAGTATTATGTAATTTTATTTTATGTTTTTTAATAATATTATGTAATGTTTATTTAATTTTAATGAAATTTTAGTTTTTTAATAAATTTAAATAGAATTAAAAAAAAAAAGAAAAAAAAAAGTGAGTGAAGGGTGAGTGAAGTGGCGCCTCCAAAAGAGGTGAGTGAAGAAAAAAGTGGGAAATGATGTGGCGCAAGGGGATTGGTTGGGAGTGAGTGAAGAGAAGGAGGGTGAGTGAACCACTCCCTCCCCTCTTAGCAGCACCGATAAATCGGGCCACCAGGGCCGGCCCAAGCATAAGGCAGCCCAAGTCTTCGCTTTGGGCCTCAAAAAAAAAAAAAAAAAGGGGGAGTTTATATATGTATACAAGATTTAGATATTATTTACAAAAATCCAACAAATGAAAACTATTTACACTCATAACAATTTATGCACATGTCATTAATTAATACCAAATGACACACCAGTTAATTATGTTAACAAAATCCATTTTATACTGAAGCATTCCGGCAAGAAAATGGGGATGATAACCGTTTCCAAAAAAATCTTCTCTCTCCAAATACAAAAAATACTCACGAATATACTATCAAAATTCTACAGATCTCCTTTTTTTTTAAGAATCTAATGATATGCTCGAGATTTACAAAAAATAGGAGAATAAATTGTATATCAATTCCATTTTACTTTGGTGAATTCCGGCAACCAAAAGACTATTGAATTTTGTGACGGCAAATCTTGCTTCCTTTTTAGATCTGGAAATTGATAGAGGTGGAGGCGGACGTGCATAATTATTTAATTTTTTCTTGTAAGTGTGTTATTTTCAATTTGATTTTTTTTTTAATTTTGATTTATAATTTTGAAAAAATTTGTGTTCTTATGATTGTTTTCCAGCTCTATAATTTTTTTGAAACTCGTATATTCTTGTAATATTCGATCCGAGAAAAGAAAAATGGGGATGGTTGTTCTTATTTCAAGTTATCATGGCCGAGATGGATTGTTTTGTCAATGAGAATTTATGGATGGCAACATGTGTTGGTCAACTTACAGAGAGAGATGATGCTCGTCGCGACTTAGGTTATGGGTTCCATAAATTTCTAGAAATATCATAGTTGGATACTTATAGATTGTAGTTTGGTTACATGTACCTTACATTGGATACATATATATATATATAATTACTTATATATTTTTTAAGTTTTTATTGTATATATCATATAAAATAATAATTAATAATGAATGAGAATATAAATAAGTATAAATCTTTATAGAAAAGTAGAAAATATAGTGAACAACATGTTCGACCGATGGAAAAATAGTTTTATGAAATTCTTAAATATTGAAAGTTTATAATTATAAAAAATAATATTTATATTTTAGTGATATGACAATGGTAGGAATTGGAAAAACAGGTTTGGGGAGGCTTATAAATATGCTAAAGCTATCAAACATCTTTACGATAGCATCCCTCGGCTTTTGGAAGCATTCCAAGAAACACCCCCAGTTTTTCTTGTTCCGGTCCCAACCACAACCGGAACGTTAAGTGGCTGGCGGTGTTTCAGGGTTTTCCTTCCTTCGTGTCTAATGGTCATAGGTTGCTTCTTAGAAGGTAGAACATGTAATAACTCTAGTTGTCAACGTCCTCACCACTAAGACTTCACTTTCTATTGATACAATGTATGTGGAAATGAATAATGCTTAAATTTAAGTGGAAATATGGATCTATATCCATTTAAATATAGTACTCCCTCCGTCCGTCAATCATGTGCATTGTTTTGACCGATATGAGTTTTAATATTTCAGTTGACTTAGTTGGTAGAATGTGTTATGAGTGGAGTAAGGGACCCACTTGTGGTATTTTTTTTTGCCAAAAATAAACAATACACATAGGTTGCGGACGGACGAAAAAAGAAAACTGTTGCAAATGGGTGGCGGACAGAGGAATAATTTTTTTTTTGTTCTAAATTTAACAAAAGTTCTTTTGTTATCTAATTATCGTAGGTCATAACAATTACTCGGATCTGTTCGAGTCATCTATTTAATTGACACGGATGTAATTAAGTCACTCAAATAGATGACTTGAATATTTTTGGTGATTCATATGAAATTATGTGACTCGAATGCATTTTAAGTGCCTCGGGTGTAATTGGTTACTCGAAGATGTGACTCGAATATGTATTATGTGATTCAGATATAATTTAGATGATTCGAATGCATTTTAGATGTCTCGAATATGTGATTCAGGTGTACTTCGTGTTACTCGGATATGTTACTTCCTAAATTTAATTATATAAATCGTTATAAACAATGATTGTTTTGTTATAAATGGGCTATACACCTCCTTATTACTTCCTCCATTCCAACTTATTGCAATATTTAGAAAAAAAAATAGATTTATTTTGTAAATAATTGGATATGTGGACGTGTAAATTTGTAAGTATTGGTGGTGAATATATGATGTAGATTAAAAGGTAAAATGTATTGATGGTGAATGTACGTTCGAGACTAAATGAAAAAGTATGATTGTTTGATGTGATTAGAAGTATTCAATAAAATCTAACACTTCTAAATGAACACTTTTTTGGGTGAAAATATAGCACTTCGCGCGAGATAGATGGAGTACAAGTTTCAGGTCTGGATTTATTTCTTGGAGTTTCAGGTCTTAACAATGCGTCAATTAGAAAACATTGTACCACACTTATTAATCACTCAGAGTGATTTACATTGGCGACTGGCGAGGTATTTACTAGAATTTCGTTGCTATTTAAGGTACACCTTTTTAATTTGAGTTGTGTTATGAAAACTCTTTTTTATTAAAAACACGACTCTGACCCATATTTTCTATTTGAACTCATTTTTAAATTAAAAATTAATAGCCTATACTTGTAAATATAATTACTAAATAGAAAGAGTTGGTCGGACTATGTTACTAAATATAAATGTATGTTAACTCAACTTAGTTATCTTAACGAAGTTACACTCTGATAACACTCATTTTTACACATATATTTATATCGATTTTCCGGGTTTTAAGATCCCAAAAATGTGTAGAACTGTGTCGTTTATACTCGTATTATGTTTATTGGACTCGATCACGCTTGGGTACGTTTTATTGATTTTATAGGTACTTTATGGACATAAATCAAGCAAGAACGAAGTCTCCAACCCCAATACATATCAAGCAATGCGAAAACGAGAGATCGGGCTTAAAAAGGAGTCAAAACGGTGTCAAAAACGAGTCAACACGAGCCCGGCCGTGTCAATCGACACGGGCCGTGTCATTATCCCGGTCGTGCCATATCGACACGGTCGGGTCTCACTTCCAGGACCTTCCTTGTTTTTTAGACGAGTACGACACGGGCCGTGTCATTTGACATGGTCGTGTCATTTGCTCGGCCGTGTCATTTGACACGGTCGAGTTTCCTGTCCAGCGGGTTTTGGCTTTTTGAGCATAGTATGACACGGGCCGTGTCATTTGACACGGGCCGTGTCACTTTTCGGTGGAAATATCATCTTTTGACATTTTTGAAAGATTTGTGTGGAAAAAGTGATTGTTTTATCTTTATAAAAGGAGGATATGGGACATGATAGGAGATATGTTGAATTTTGGGAGATTAGAGAGAGAGAATAACAGAAGATTAAGTGGTTTTCATTCCAAAAAGAAGGGGTTTTGAAGAAATTCTTGAAGAACACTTCAAGAACATTTGAAGGCTTCAACCGGGATCGATCAAGACACACCACGAGTTTTATATTCTTCCTATCTTTTCTTCATTTTGTTGTTTTTATTAGCATGAACATGATGATTATTAATCTTCCTTTCAATACCATGTCCGGCTAAACTCTTTAGATTCCGGGCATGGGAGTACGTTGATTTGCTATGATTTTGAGGGATTGATAATTATATTTATCTAGTGTGATTTCTTTATCTAATACTTGGTTTTGATTCATGTTTAGACACTTGATCAATGTTTTTACATGTTAAACTTAATTGCTCATAATTCGAGAGAAGAGGGCATTAATAGGTTTCGAGTATTTGACGTAGTAAATTACGAGATTGAGAAATCGGTGATGAACTATGATGATATCTAATCTTATGAACACTTTGGAGTTAGAGAATTTATAATAGACGGAGACGTTGTTACAGGTTGTTTAATCTACGTTTTATTGCATCTCGAGAGAGACTTTAGAATATTGTTGTGATCATCGTTTTAGAATCGCACTTAGAACCTTTTGAAACCAATCCCGATTAAGTTTAGTAATCAACGGAAACCTAGCCTTGGAATCTACCTTTCTAAACTCTTGCAATTTCCTTCCATTCGGATATTTTCAATCGTTTTAATTTATTGTGATTATTGTATGTTATTTCATTAATCATCCATTTTACCTTTCGATCGTCTAGATAAAGCCGAGAACACTATAATCTAATACTCAACACAATAAAAATATTTAGTCTCTGTGGAATACGACCTTGCTCGCCGCTTTCTACATATTTTCCTTACACTTGCGGATTGTTTAAAATTATAGCGAACACACTCATTTTAAACTATATATTTCACTTTTTTTCAATATATTCAACCAACTAAAATTATAATTTTATTAACTAAAAAATTGAGTTTTAAGGAATATTTTCTAAATTTAATTAGATATTAAGATTTATTTTGAAACGAGACTCTTCAATTAGAATAAATAAAATCATGTTTTTGTTGATGTGTAATGCTGTAGAAAATGACAAATGAATGTAAACCGAGGCAAGAGTTGGACTCTCTCTCCGTAAGACGAAATTGCCCCGCACAGTACACACGGTTGAACGGCAAACGTCCCCAAGATACAACGGTTTTTTCGATGAACTCGATACCCTATACTAGGAATCGAATTCCGGGCAAACTACTGGATATTTGGGACTTTGTAGTATGAACTTAGGCTAGTATGACAGTATTATTATCTTGATTGTTATGTGTGTGTAATCATCATCTGCAGGGGTTGATTTATAGTCTGTAAAGCACCCTGTCCGAATTGGTGTGTCTTTACATTTGGATAGACACCTTGTGGTCGTGGGAAGGGTGCATTGGTTGAGAATAGTGAACCATTGTCTTTGGTCCGATTCACACTGAATGGTCCGAACCAATGCATTGGTTCGGCTGTTAACTGCCCGTTTGTGTGTCACTCCCGCCATGTCACTACCACGTGTCATCCAAGTCACCTTCCCAATATCTTAGTAAGTGCAAAGTGCGCCTACGAAGCGCCCGTTGCGACAAGTGCGACGTGCACGTGCTCGGACTCGGACTCGGACTCGGAAGGTGCTTTGCACCTTCCTCGTAGGATTCGGATTCTAGCTTTAAAAATTAATTAAAGCCAACTAGGGTGCACCTTAATGGAGCACACTTGATTGCTCCTTTATGATGGAAAGTCCTTTATAAATAGCTCAACTTTTCCTTAGTTCTCCAATGTGGGATGGGATTCCACACCACATCCCCAACTATTAAATGGCTTAACTTTGTGCATTAATTACTCATTCATTTCTTAACGAAATTGAACAAGTAAATACACTAAATTAATCTACACAAAATGTAGATTCCAAATATACCATTTAATGTCATTAATTACCATAATTAATTATGGTATTAATTAAGCTATTTTTCCAACAATCCCCCACATGAATGATGATTAATGCAAATGCAACATGCACTAAGTCCCGACGACCTATTATTGCTTCAGGATAGGTGGTAGTTAGCCTTGAACCTTCCTTAGTGTAATGCTATCGGATTTACTCGTTGCTCGGTGAACGTGATGTCTTGAACCGGTCAACTTTTGTGTAAACCAAGACAATAACATACACACAATAATAGATCTAATATCTTTCGTTCTCACGTTGTGTCCATTTTGGCCTTGGACCATTTCTTGGATTCATAAGTGTTACTAATTTTATGAAGCGGCCTTACTTCTTCACTTATATAGGTGACCTCCTATGAAGAGTATCCTGCCATACTCCACCTATAAAAGGTTATAGGAATCATTAAAAGCTTTAAAAGGCTTACCCTTTACCACAAACTGCAGGCTTGCACTTGAACAGCTACGAGAATGGATTTTCAAGTGCTTTAACTTGAACTTTCACAACTTAGTTGTCTCATTGAACCAAGTTCTTGGGATCTCCAATCATCCTGGTTGAGTTACCATTATGAAAATTCTCAATGCGTGGATTTCAATCCCATTCCCTTGCTTTGCATTATATAATTGATCACGGTTAATACCTTTCGTAAACGGATCCGCTATATTGTCTTTTGACTTTACATAGTCAATACACATTATTCCCTGTAGTGATCAAATGTCTAATGGTATTGTGTCTTCGGAATATGTCGAGACTTACCATTATATATATTGTTCTTTGCCCTCCCTATGGCCGCCATGCTATCACAATGTATCATAACGGGAGGCAAAGGTTTTTCCCAACAGGAATATCTTCTAAGAAGTTTCTTAACCATTCGGCTTCTTCACCGGCTTTGTCTAAAGCAAAAAACTCCGATTCCATTGTAGATCGGGCTATGCATGTTTGCTTAGAAGATTTCCATGATATTGCTCCTCCACCAATGGTAAATACATAACCGCTTGTGGATTTAGTGTCTTTAGTATCGGATATCCAGTTGGCATCACAATATCCTTCCAAAACAGCTGGATATCTCGAATAGTGTATACCATGATCGATGTGTTTTAAGTATCTCAACACTCTTGTCAATGCGGTCCAATGATCCTTTCCGGGATTACTCGTAAACCGACTCAGTTTAATAGAATATGCTATGTCTGGCCTTGTACAATTTGCTAAGTACATTAGGCTTCCAATTATCCTAGCATATTCTG
Organism: Orobanche coerulescens; assembly: GCA_033398695.1. NCBI lineage: Eukaryota > Viridiplantae > Streptophyta > Magnoliopsida > Lamiales > Orobanchaceae > Orobanche > Orobanche coerulescens. The sequence goes on along the minus strand of CM065811.1, from coordinate 5,458,694 downwards.
TTTGTGATATGGGTTCTCCTCGATTTTTGGCTAAGTGTAAACTTAAGTCAACAGTGTCTTAGCCGAGGTAGATCGTATGCCTTGAATTTCTTAAGCACATTCTCAACATAGTGAGATTGTGATAAGACTATTCCATCAGTGTTACGGAGATCTTGATTCCTAGAATCACAACTGCTAATCCCATATCCTTCATGTCAAAGTACTTCGTTAACATTTCCTTAGTGCCTATGATGATTTTATTGTTGCTACCCATAATTAACATATCATCAACGTATAGACACACAATGACAAAATTGTCAGATGTACCTTTGATGTACACACATTTATCGCATTCATTGATCTTGAAACCATTTGACATCATTACTTGGTCAAATTTCTCATGCCATTGTTTGGGTGCTTGCTTAAGTCCGTATAAAGACTTAACAAGTTTGCAAACTTTGTTTTCTTGGTCGGGAATCACGAACCCTTCGGGTTGTTCCATATAAATTTCATCTTCTAAATCTCCATTTAGAAAGGCCGTTTTTACATCCATTTGGTGTATCTCAAGATTGTACAATCTTTGCTATTGCAAGTAGCATTCTAATGGATGTAATCCGAGTAATCGGTGAGTATGTATCAAAGTAATCATACCCTTCCTTTTGTTTGTATCCTTTGGCTACCAAACGTGCCTTGTATTTGTCAATAGATTTATCACCTTTGTATTTCTTCTTGAGAATCCACTTGCAACCTAAAGGTTTATTTCCGAGTAAGATCAACAATGTGCCAAGTGTGATTGTTCAAGATTGACTCGATTTCACTATTGATAGCTTCTTGCCATAGATCGGCATCGGAACCGACAATGCTTCCTTGATTGTCTTTGGTTCATCTTCTAAAGAATAGACTACAAAATCCGGACCAAAGGTTTTGCGGTTTTATTCTTTTTCCTCGCCTTAGTTCCGTGTTGGTCCATTACTATTTGGCGAGATTTCATCATAAGTCCTCTTTTTGACTTATTTCATTCTTTTCTTTCTTAGGGAATATAGTTTCAAAAATATGGCATTTCTTGATTCTATAATCATTCCCTCATTAATATCGGGTACTTCCGATTTGTGTACCAAAATCGGTACGCACTACTATTATTTGCATATCCTATGAAAATGCAATCAACCGTTTTGGTCCTATTTTTACTTGCTTGGGTTTCGGTACTTCAACTTTTGCTAAGCACCCCACACTTTTAAGTATTTATAGGACGGCTTCCTTCCTTTCCATAATTCATATGGAGTTTTATCTTGCTTCTTTTTGGGTAATTTATTCAATTTTATTGGCGAAAGAATAGCTTCTCCCCACATGTTAAGTGATAGGCCCGAGCTTATCAACATAGCATTCATCATTTCCTTCAATGTTCTATTCTTTCGTTCGGCAACACCATTCGATTGGGGTGCATAAGGTGCAGTCGTTTGGTGAATAATGCCATTTTCACGACAATATTCTTCAAAAGGTGCAACATATTCACCACCTCGATCACTTCGAATCATTTTGATTTTGGTGTTGAGTTGATTTTCAACTTCGCTTTGTATGTTTTGAAAGCTTCGAATGCTTCGTCTTTGCTTCTCAAAAGATACACATAACAAAATCTTGTGCAATCATCAATAAAAGTTATAAAATAATTCTTTCCACCTCTTGTTTGCACAAGTTTTAAATCGCACAGATCGGTGTGAATCAATTCAAGAGGTTTTGTCGATCTTTCCACTGAATGAAAAGGAGATTTTTCCATTTTTGCTTCAACACATATTTCACACCTTTTGTGTTGATCGAAAGTCATTTTTGGCAATAAATCTAAATGTACTAAACGACGTAGTATATTTAGATTTGCATGTCCTAATCTATCATGCCATAAATTAGGAGACTCAACCAAATAAACAACTTTATCGTTTATTTCATTTCCACCACGTACATTGATAGCATTCAGTTTGAAAAGGCCGTTATCTATATAGCCTTTTCCGATAAAGTGACCATTTTTAGTTATTACAACTTTATCCGCTTCAAACACTAGCCTAAATCCGGCTTTGCTCAATGCTGAGCCAGACACAAGATTCTTACGAATGTCTGGAACATGTAGCACATTTTTGAGCGTCAATTTCAATCCAGACGTCATCTTGAGTATAACTTCTCCAGTTCCGACAACATTTGAGGCGCGGAGTTTCCCATGTACAATTTTCTTTCTTGATTGTGGGCTCGTATGAGGAGAACATGGTTTTATCGGCACAAATATGTTTAGTAGTGCCGGTGTCCACCCACCATCCGACTGGGATTCCAACCATATTGATTTCATCTACAACTGCACACAGATCAAGACTGGACAAATCGACGGGAACATACTTATTCTCGATTATATTTGCTTGATCTCTCTTCTTGTCCTTCTTTGGTTTGCGGCAATTTTTCTCCATATGCCCGAATTTACCGCAGTTGTAGCATTCTCCTTTGATCTTCTTTTGATTCTTCGAGTCTTGCTTCTTCCCGTTAAATTTCCGTTTTTTGTTGTTGCTTGACTCGATGAGATTTGCTTTTGCCTCCATAGATGACTTGTTCATCTTGACATCGGTCTTCCGATTGTCCTCTTCGATCCTCGCCGCACAATTAGATCTTCAAGGCCCATTTCCTTGCGTTTGTGCTTGAGGTAGTTTTGAAGTCCTTCCACATCGGGGCAACTTCTCGATTATGGCGGCAACTTGAAAGGATTCGGACAAGCTCATTCCTTCGCCAAAATATCGTGCGGGATCAATCGTATTTCTGCACTTGCTCGAAAGCGATTTTGTGTCCACCATTTTGAAGTCAAGAAAACGACCCACGATGAACTTTTTCAAGCCGGCATCTTCTTTTATATTTTGTCTCCAACGAGTCCCACAACTCTTTGGACGTTTTGATTGTGGAATAAACATCGTAAAGTGTGTCATCCAACCCATTCAAAATATAGTTTCGACATAAGAAGTCATTTGTGATGCCATGCATCCAACGCCGTGCGTTTCAGGTGTCGATTTCATCATCCCCCACAACAGGAGGAGATTCGGAAAGGAAGCGGCAGAGATTGAGAGTAGTAAGGTAGAACAGCATTTTTGATTGCCAACGTTTGAAGTCGGTACCTGAGAACTTCTCTGGTTTTTCGGCATGGGCAGGAGCATGAACATTGTTGCTTGACGATGCCATCTTCTACAGAAAAATTTCGTCTTACGTTTGTTGATGTGTAATGCTGTAGAAAATGACAAATGAATGTAAACCGAGGCAAGAGTTGGACTCTCTCTCCGTAAGACGAAATTGCCCCGCACAGTACACACGGTTGAACGGCAAACGTCCCCAAGATACAACGGTTTTTTCGATGAACTCGATACCCTGTACTAGGAATCGAAGTGCAAAGTGCGCCTACGAAGCGCCCGTTGCGACAAGTGCGACGTGCACGTGCTCGGACTCGGACTCGGAAGGTGCTTTGCACCTTCCTCGTAGGATTCGGATTCTAGCTTTAAAAATTAATTAAAGCCAACTAGGGTGCACCTTAATGGAGCACACTTGATTGCTCCTTTATGATGGAAAGTCCTTTATAAATAGCTCAACTTTTCCTTAGTTCTCCAATGTGGGATGGGATTCCACACCACATCCCCAACTATTAAATGGCTTAACTTTGTGCATTAATTACTCATTCATTTCTTAACGAAATTGAACAAGTAAATACACTAAATTAATCTACACAAAATGTAGATTCCAAATATACCATTTAATGTCATTAATTACCATAATTAATTATGGTATTAATTAAGCTATTTTTCCAACAGTTTTAAGAATACACTTCTCAATTGAGATGAAGGGAGTACAACTTAGTAGATAAAATGTGTCATGCAACTTGAGTTGGTTAATATTTTGTACCACTTTTATGTACCACCATGTGTACCATTAATGTAAAACGAGGGAGGGCTTATAATACTTGGAATGGATTATGGTGAAAAATATACTAATAATTCACATAGTGGTACACAAAAGTAATACACGTGGTTTGTTCCGATCAAGATATCAATTATTTGGAACGTAAATGTATAATAACGGACGTAAAAAATAAGGCGCTTTACCATTATCCCGAGATGGTATAACTAATGACTAGTTAGTAGAGCCAAGCTCCCAATTTTTTGATATAATAAAAAAATGGATGTCGCGGAGATGGGATTTGAACATGTGACTTCAAAGTTATGAGCCTTGAGCTACCAAATTGCTCTACACCGCTTAGCAAGAATTAGTAAAACTTTCTTAAATATTGTTATATGATTTCTTTTTTTTTTTCTCTTTTATGTGGTTTTAACCTATATATATATAGTGTAACTTTATTTTTAAAATTCTGTTAAGTGCGAGAACTGCGAGAACCACTTTTTGTACTCCTAATAATACATAATGTACATCATGTCAATGCATACAACCCCTACTGATCATAACCACTACTATATAGTGGGGGTTATATATAGTAGTGTTATCATCAGTAGGGGCTATTATAGTAGGGGTTATTATCAGTAGGGTTATCTCCTGTAATAAAAATTGTATTTTACTATAATACCCCTTTGAATTGATAATATTTTTTAATATTTAAAAAAATCTCATTGGTTTAGAGGAGTTCTCGCAATTCTCGCACTGAAGAGAGTTCTGAAAATAAAGCTTCCATAGCGCTCATCATCATTTTTGAGGGATTTTTACTCCAATCACTTACGCTATCTCCACGCTATTTTTGAGGAAGGAACAGTATTACGTTATATTTACCGCAATACTGTTCACGACGCTATGTTTTTTTTGTTTTCCTTTATGTTTTAATTGTTTTATATTAATTTTATAATAATTCTTTTCTTTTGCAATTCTTTCTTTTTTTAGGGAATACAACTCTTTTTATATACAACTCTTTTATCAATGAAACGAAATTATTATAATAAAATTAGATTAATAAGAAAATTACATTTAGATTGATAAAATTATTGATGAATAAATAAATTTCATTATTAGTTAATGGAGATAAAATGCGTTTATATTTGTACAAAATATTAACATTAGAAAAAAATATAATAGAATATCTATTTTTACTGTATTTTTGTGCAAATTGTTGGAGATGCATTACTAATTGTTGTATTTTTGTGTAAGCTGTTGGAGATGCATTGTTGATTTTCTGTATTTTTGTGTTTGAAGTTGTAGTATTTTTGTGTAAGCTGTTGGATATGGTCTCAATGGGGCTCCGTCGAATGGAGAGCTAAATATATACTTAGAATCAATATGCATTTTACCATCACATAATTATTTTGCACAACTAATTTAATTTGGCCAGTTATAGAGTTAGCCGAATAAATAGTTATTTAATTATTATGTCATTTATTTATTAATGTTTACTTTGTGATGTTCGGGTGCTTGATAAAACGGACTAATTATTTAACAACTTATATTAATTATTTAGTTATTTCATAAATTTAACTATGTTTGGATTATTAGCTATAACTACAAGTTTGGAAACAGAATTCGGAGTAAAATTACTTTTACTCAGATATGTAACGGATATATATATATATATATATATATAAATTCTTAATGGATTTTTGGATTGGATATTTTAAATTTATAACTAGAATTTATTTTTTAGTCATTTGATATTTATTTTACTTTGTAATGTTATTGTTTATTGAGATGAACAACTAATTATTGGATTATACATATATTTTTGAATTTATGTGATTAGCGGGTATAACTATACAGTTTGGGATGAGAACGAGAAGTAAATACACATTTAATCAAGTTTGAGACGGTTATAGATATATATAATTTTATAAACCTATTCGGGTGGTTGAATCATAGTCTCGTTGTTTAGGTTTATTGTTGTTGAACCATCGCAAGTATTTTTTTTTATCCTAAATTTCTACTTGTACATCACAATGTAAGTACTTCCTGTCGGATTCACCGAACTTCACGCTAGTTAAAGCCGAAATAAGAGTAACTAATGACTAGAGATGTTAAACGGGCTAGCCCTAGTCGGCTTCGGGTTAAACGGTCCGGGCCAAAAAATTCCGGATTTAAACGGGCTACGAAATATCGGCCCTAACCCTAATCCTAACGGGCTTCGGGTTAAATGGGCTAAATATTTAAAAAATCTATTTTTTAGTTTTTTATAAGTCACAAACCAAAAAAAAAAAAACAGTAACAATATATTTTATATATATAGTAACAAATATACTATAATAAATATAACAAAAAATACACTTTTATTTATATACATATATATATATACACACACTATATTAACAAATATAGTAATAATATATTATATTAATATATATTATATATATAATACTAATATATATTATATATAATATTAATATATGTTATATAAATATAGTATTACTGTAAGTTGAAATTGACAATATATATATATATATCGGGCTTCCATTAGCGCTACTTGCTTGCAGTCAAAAAGTCCGGATTTAAACGGATTTGGAAATTTTACTCTAACCCGCTTTTTAATTTAACGGCAGTTCTGGGTCAGCCCATTTAACATCTCTACTAATGACTAGATTCTAGATAAATATTTTCTTTTTTTATTTATTTTTCCCTTTTAGAACCATGCATGCATCCACGAATTCCCAATTCACTAAAATATATAAATTTAACCTATTAAAGAAAGAAGTAGTATTTTATTTTTATACAAAATAAACCCTCCGACCCGTACGTAAGAAACAACAAACATAGAGAACTATGATGGAACTTACGAGGAAATAGGGACAGATCTCCTCGACCACACTCCATACACATTCGTGCTTTATGGGATTGTATCGTATGCTTTACAGCAAAAATAATCATAATAATATTGTAATAAATTTTATCTGTAAAGCATATAGTACAACCTGATAAAGCACGGGTGTATATGGGTTGTGGTTAGAGAGGTGTGTCCCGATCCTTTCTCCGAACTTACATTATTCTTTCAAACACAAATATATTGACCATCCCCATCACTAGGACATATTTATTGTCCTATAAATTCATGTGATTCTCATCAAAGCATAGACTCATCTCTCTGATTTTCCCACATACATGGCTATATTAAGCACATTTTCCATCTTCTTCCTCCTTCTTACTATTCCGCAGTTCGACTTTTATGCAATCGAAGCCCGAATATTATCGACAAAATTAGGATGCCAATGGGGTGGAACAAATTCGCCATCGTCCAACAAGGTGAAGATTTCTAGTTCCGAACCAAGTCCTGAATCTAGAAATGGATCAAAAATTCTCGAGAAAACTCTTTATTATGTTATTGGGAAATCGGGCCCAAGTCCTGGTGATGGCCATAAATCTGCTGAAGTCAAGGCCATCGGTGAACATTAAGAGCAAGGGGTACGCTTGCGTTGTAAGCTAGCGCCAAACCACACAAAGTCTTCCAACGGCTCAAGGTACCGTGGTTGGTGCCAAAGGGTCTCGACTGGTAAATACCAGTCAGGCGATCGAATTTTTTTTTTCTTGTGTTGTATTTGTGTATTTAGTGGGATATGTGTGGACCCAACAACACCACTTTTGCTTATGGCACCACATTTGTATGAGAAAGGTTTTTTTTGGTGCCGTATAAAGATCTCGTGCCATAAAAGTTTTCGGTGATGTAACAGCACTTTTTGCCAACGGCACGAGGCTTGATGTGCCCGAGTACCCACTGCTCTAAGGACTTTATTAGTCTTTGCATTGATATTACTTAAGGGTTTCTTCGTTGATCACACACGGCCTGATTGAATGTTTCATATCCATTTATTGATATACATGGCCCAAATTGTACCTCTACTTTTTTATGAATATATTTATTTTTTGTAAATGCCACGTCAGCTTTCCTGTTAAATAGGTCATAATATTAAAACTCTAAATTTTGTTTATTATCTTACTTTTCTATTTATTGGGCTCATTTTACGAAGATAACCAAAATGAATAAATCAAACTCAAACTTAAACGATATTTTTGTCGTTAGTTCGTGAACAGATTCATTAACATTTGAAGTTGATAGTTTGATTTTGATTTTAATTTTTATATCCGTACTTATGATATAAACATATATATATATATATATATATATATTATCTTTTGCTTTAGTATATAGTTCATGCGAATTAAAAATATTTTATTTTATTGGTATAATGAACGGAAGAAAAATTCAATTAGTTATTGAGGTTTTTTGTGTCGTATTAAACTAAAAATGTTAACCCGTCTTCAATATGTTCGATTATTTGAACTCGATTTTCAATCAATACTAAATGAATTAAGTTTATACTCTTAAAGCTCGATTCAGTTTGTTAGAACCTTACCCGAATAGATCAAGAAAAAATTGTTCATTCGAAGTTTTGAAGCTCAAATCTAAAATTATCTGTACTTGTGGTGGGTAATCCAGTCGGTTTTGTTTCGAATTCGAATGAGAAATAGGAAATGATCATGTATTAATAGGGATATGTTTCACAAACACAAATTAATTTATTAGTCAATTTCTTTCTTAAATTTATTTAAACACTCTCATTTGCTATGTCATCCCCCTAAATTGAGAAAAAATCCTTTTATATAAAAATGACGTCTGCTAAAACTATTCAAATATCCAAATTTAAAGCCCTAAATTATGGCGGACCGACTTCTCGTCCGGCAATTGCTCCGCCAGTGGCGGCCTAGCGCCGCCGCGTCCAGATTCAAAGTAATTTTAACCAAAGGAACTTATGAACAGCAATGTTTCTACGCCACCTCCACCAACGGGAAAAGCTGTGAAAAGGAAAAGGATTACAATCAATGGTTGGTATTGCCTCCTTTTACCCCCAACGCCGACGGTTGTTCAATCGGAAAACAGCTGCACGGCCTGCCAGACGACGCGAACATGACGGCGATTAAGTGGATTCTTAAGTCCTGCCCTCATCTCCCCAGGTCTCTTGTTCAGAAACTCTTCCGCTTAAGACAGGTCCATTTCTCAGTCACACAAGACTACGAACACTCGCACAGCTGTCAAACACGTAGGCGCACATAAATGAATTGTGTATAACGCTATTATTCAACCGAGCATTTCGTGATTAATAGCCGAATGATGGTTGTTGAAGAAATGAACTAAAGTTATGAAAAATATTTTATCTGTGTGTTATTACAAGCAGTATACACCGTGAAACATCTCAATTTCGCATGATTCTCGTTTTCACAAATGCATGAAAGTGAACGGTGATTTCAAATTATGAAAGTTATTTTCATTTGCTTTGTCTTACTTGCGTGTTATATAACAATTGCAAGTAATGTACGTCTCAAGCTAACCAGTAACCGCCACCCGACTCACTGTAACGAGCTTTAAGCTAGCAACAGCCAGTGTTGTTAAACGCGATATGCGCACTGAAGCGCAAAGGCCTCCTGGAGCATAAGCGCAACGCGCAACGCGATAAGCGCGCTTTTTGAAAAAAAACACAAAAGTTGGAAAAAAATGCATAACAATAAAATTAACATATTATAAGCAAATTAAATTGTCATATGATAACTAGATTCAAACTTAAGGCACAAATAAGAAGTCATGGTAACATAATAAAGCTAGAAATTACAATAAAGTTGAACCGAGCTACCCTCTGACAGTGCCCTTGCATATTTTCATGCCACGTCTTTATTATCACTCATCTGAAATCAGTGTACAATCACTAACTAATTCGTTATGTATAAGATCGAATTATAAGCCGGTACGACAAAATGCCGGGGGTCCGGGGGCAGCGCCCCCGGTGACGGGGTCTAGGGGCAGCGCCCCTAGCGGGGTCTAAGGGGCAGAACCCCTGGCGGTGGTAAATTTCGAATTTTAGAAGGAGACTGGTAAAATTAACAAATTTCGTCAATTTTGGAAACCATCAGGAATGTATCTATTATAAATTGACAAATTTCGTCAATTTAAGGAAGACGCGAGCCGCGGGATTGTAATTAGGGTTTTATAAGACCCCAGGGATGTATTTATTATAAGTTATAACCCGTTTTTTTGGCCATTTAAAATTATAAACATTTTTTAATAAAAAAGCGCGCTTTTTCCTCGCATTTGCGCACTGCGCTTAAGCGCAGAAGCGCGCAGAAGAGCGCGCCTTTTCAAAACCGCATCGCATACCTGATGCGACTCCCCGAACCTGCGCACCGCGTCGCTTCGCGCATATGCGCGCGCTTATGCGCGCGTTTAACAACACTGGCAACAGCTAAAACTGATTGGGTCTGCTTTTACTGGCTAATCACTTTTTCTTATGTATATGTCAAACTCTTTCGTTTCGTCATCTCTTGATCTGTTCAGATTCGAAAAGAGTGCTCCAATACTGAAAGTAAAGAACAGCGTCCGAAAAGGGTAAATTGGTTGTGTTCGTTTTTATAAAATTTGATATATTTGTGTAATTTGTTTTGAAATTTTTCCATTACGATACAACACTTGTTTTGTGTTATATCTCAACGGTTCCTAAAGGTTGGAGCTAAAGATCTGATGGACGTTGGTGATAAGATATTCCTTCCTAAATCTGTTGATGGGAAGTCCCGTTCGAGAACAGTGGAGAATCAGAGCTTTTTCAGTGAACAAGAATCAGAATTTGTTCGTGGCCTTGAGTTGTATAAGGTATTAGGGTCTGGAATTTGTATTTGGCATCTTACAAAGCAATGCAATATTTGCTATTATGTTATAATTTATGTACCCTTGAGGGAAAGCATAATCTTTCTCTTGCATAATTTTAGGACCCAGCTATCATTGTCATCAATAAACCACCTGGAATGCCTGTACAGGTAGATGTAGAATTTTGCTGTTTTTTCTTCTCTGTCTGATTGCAGTAAATGTTTTCCCTTGCATCATACGAAGGTTCTATTCAGGGTGGCCTTGGGATAAAGAGAAGCTTAGATGAATTGGCTGCCAAGTATTTGAGATACGACTCTTTGGAGTCTCCTCGGCTGGTGAGTTCTAAAATTTCAGTTCGTGTAACCTTTTCCTTTCATGTATTAACTTGTGAATGTTCCTAGCCCTAGGTAAGCTATGAATGCCCATCAAGGTGGTGGTACATTTTTGCTAGGATTGTAAAACTTGCACATATATCTACCTTAAAGCATGCAGAATCTCTTTCTATTAAGTTATAGCTAGACAGTTCATTGCACATTTTTTTGTTTTTATCTCAGCTTTCTTATTATACTTGTTCTTGACTTCTTTTTTTCGTGGGTGGGGGCGGGGGTCATGTTATTATATATCATAGTAAAACCATATATGCAGAGAGCGCTGTTGGATGATCGTGAAAATACAAACTTATAGTTATATGAGATTTATTGCAAATTTATACTAGAAGACGTGGAAAGATTGCTTGTAATTATGGAAGTTCTGTTCATAAAAAAAGCACTGGTCATTTATTGTAATGGTCATTTATACACCAGTTACTGTCATTTTTTCACTATTGAGAGAAAAAAAGTCCAAGAAGAGGAGTGAAATGATTTTTTATTGATTTGATGATTTCTTTACATTTAAGAGCACTGGTGCAGATATATCAAAGAAGTTAATGTGCTCTATGTATGCTTGTTTCTATTGATTGTGAATACTGGAACTTTATCCATTGTAGTCATGTGACTCTATATGGCATGCGATCAAAAAGTGACATTTCTTATGATGTATACAGTCACGAAATTTATAATGTGGTATCTTAATATTTTACTTGCACAAGAGGAACTCAGCGCTCTCTCTCTATGTCTCTTGGTTTGTCCCATGTTATTTAGTTTAGAAAGTAACTCTTTTCTATGTGTGCATTGTTGTTGACAAGCTTGTTGATAGGTGCACAGGCTTGATAGGGACAGCAGTGGCATCTTAGTGATGGGGAGGACACACTTGAGCGCCACCATTCTGCATTCTATTTTTCGTGAGAAAACATCTGGAGCATCAAACGATGTGTGTAATTTTATATTTTCCTCGCGACGAGATTAGTTATATAGTTGATTAGTACTTTAATAGTTTATATCAGTGAAAAGAATATCAATTCCGCACGATTACGATTACTATTCTGCTCTCAATAGAAGCTCCACAACTACGTCCACACTTCTTGACTTGCAGGTTCCTGGCCGTGACAGAACCCTTCAGAAGAAGTATTATGCTCTAGTTATTGGATCTCCAAGACGTCGAGAAGGATTAATTTCTGTGCCCTTGATGAAGGTGTACATCTTTGAGAGTTTTTTTAAGCAGTCTCCAATTCTCATTGATCAACCTGTTTTAATTTCTATTTTTACATCTTTGAGAGTTTTTTTAAGCAGTCTCCAATTCTCATTGATCAACCTGTTTTAATTTTCTAGCGAATTTATTGTTTACCTTGTTATTATTGGTGTAAATAGTTAACTAGTTTTAGTTATTAGTTGCTCGATAAGTCGTGTAGAAAAGCTTTGTACTTTACGTGATTGGGACGGTCTATTTGATCGGCAGTGTTTTCATAACAATGGCTTCAAAACCTTAGGGCCATGTCTACGCTAGGGTTCCTTGGGATTTAGAATTATGGTATTTAGAATCTGAGGAATTGGGAATGCTGTGATGTAAGTATTTACTCTAGAATTCAGAATCCTTGTTTTTTACTGTGGATGTTAAATCATGTCTGAACTGAAAATTGGATGATGTTGTATTATTATATAGTATTTTGTTGTTTATTTAAAGATAAAAAGAGGAAAGATGAAAGTAGTTGTATTTTTCAAATCTACAAAGAGGAAAGATTAGTTGTACTTTTTAAATATAAAAAGAGAAAAAAGAAAAGTATTTGTATTTTTTAAATATAAAAGGAGGAGAGAGAGAAGTTGTTGTTTTCTTAAATATAAAAAGAGCAGAGAGGGAGATGATGTGACATAAGTAGACATATGATTTAAGAAGTTGTTGGTTGGGTTGGGTATTTGAAATTTGAGTTTTAGGGTAAACGAGTTTTGGGCTTCAAAATCCAAATTCAGTATTTCGAACCCTAGTGTAAACATGCCTAAATGATTGTATCATATAGGAGTATGAGATTCTCTAGGCCTGAGAACTGTTAAGAAACTAGAACACGCAATATGCTGGACAAATTGTTACATCACTTGAAATCATGATGCAACCAGTAACATGGATCCCCTGAGCACTACACAAGGCACGTGTTGATGAATTGGAAGGGATATTTATGTTATTTACTCATTTATCCCTTATATATATATTTATTACCGGTACATAATGCCTCATGAACCTGGATCCACGATATAAATTGCTATGCTGGCCTCATTTTTTTTGCAAAAAGTCATTTTTTGATTGTTTCCAAAATCCTTCTAATATAAACTAAGGAAAGAAATATGTCGGCATACATAATTGCGGCAGTTGGGACTTATTGGTGTAACGTATTTGATATATCGGATGCTAACACGTAATAACACATGTGAAAGGTTTAGTTTCTGTATAATAACTTTATTTGTTTCGCACCCGTACAATTGGTAATCATGTTTTCTCCTGTCCTATTATTCAGGTGGTTGTTGACAATGGAAAATCAGAAAGAATTACAGTAGTTGACAATAACCATACATTGTCAGTGCAGCATTCTGTGACAGAATATCGAGTGATTGCTTCTTCATCCTGTGGTTCGTTTCTAATACTTATCTCGGAAAACTTGTACAATAACATCTCCAAATTTCTCTATTCCTCTTTTTTGTTTGATATTCTATTTCAGCCCGAGATTGCAAAGATGACTAACAATTATTCCATGTGGCATAATAAACGCATCATTTCGTTGTTTAAGAACCGAAAAAAAAGAGGGAAAAGTAGAAGGCATGAGTCGGGGCTTAGGAAGTTCTACATTATATTTTGTATTCTTTTTCAATATTTATGGCAGTTTCTGTGAAATAAAACAACTCCTTGCTTTTTGCCTATAAATCTATAAATGAAACAAGGAATATTACATTGGCTTCTCTGTTGCCGTGAGGTTTTATGAGTCAAATATCTGTTTACTCATGTAGTGTGGAGAATAGGTATGTATCCTGTTTTCTATGAGAAGTGGTGAATTGCAGGTTACACATGGTTAGAGCTGTCACCACTTACTGGAAGAAAGCACCAGGTTTAGAAACATTCACCCATGCATCAAATCTCTTTCTTTTAGGGCTAATTATGACAAGTACCTTTGAGGTTTGGCCTAATTACCAAAAAAAAAAAAAAAAAAAGAACTTTCAAAATTACAATTAAACCCTTGGGGTATCACAACCCCTCCATTTAGATTCATATTTCTGAAAAATAAACCCTATCAGCATAGTTGTCAAAGGCGCATCTGAGGCACACAGGTAAAAAGAGAGGTCGCCTTTTAAGCCCAAAGGCGGGCAACCTCATGCCTCAGTGTGCGTAGGTGCGCTTCTATGTTATGTCTCTTATTTTTATTTGGTTTTCCGAAATACTTTCAAAGTTGTTTTTATTGTTCCGACACTTTAAATTTGTTAATTCTGAAGTTTTTTGTTGATGGCTATATTTTCTTAAATATTTTCGCCATCAAAACATTTCATACCAAGAACGGTACCTTTAAGTTTCTAAACATACCCCCCCCCCCCCCCCCCCCAGGGGTTGTTTAGAAATGATGACAGAAAGAGTCAGAATTAACAGCTATTAATGTTAGATTATACAAAACCAATGAGAGTTAGTCATCTGTTGGTATATATTGGATACTTTTGAGTTGTCTGATATTGGTATATTAGAGTGCTCATTTGTTGTCTTTCTCGATGACAGAGTCATTGAGAACACTGAGATATGGAACTTTAGATTTAGAATTGACATGAAATTTAAGGTTAACTTAATCTCGTTTTATTCAATTTTTTTGTCATTATGTTTTTGTAACTTTTATAATTTAATTTAATTAATTTATGTGTTTATTTTTTGTGCGTCCCACCTCTCTCAGGCGCGCGCCTCGCGTTGCGCCTCAGGAGCCCATGTCGGCTTGGTGCGCCTTTTCGCCTTTAACGATTATGATGGAGGGTGTAAATTGTCCAAGGGCTTATTTGTAATTTGGAAAGATAATTGGTTTTTTTGTTTAATTAGATTGATCCTTGAGGGTATATTTTGTATAACTGACCCTTAATCTATCATTTTTTATTGCTCGAAGCTAATAAGAGAATATTGATTATGCCTCTTTGTCTTGGGGGTTCTCATCCCATGATCGAATAGCTTCGTGTTCACTGTGCCGAAGTGTTGGGAACACCGATAGTCGGAGACTATAAATATGGGTGGCAAGCTCACAAGAAACTAGGTCGATACATGAACTCTGCTTCAGATCTTAGACATGACGACAAAATGACCAAAATCAAACACGATACATTCGGCCTTGAGTTGGAGAGTGGAAGAAGCATATCTGATAAACAACCTTTTCTTCATCTTCACTGTAAGAAGATGATTTTACCTAATATCTCTTTGGCCCTACCACAACATGGCGGCTTATTGTCCAATCTCGACTATGCACAAACGGAAAGTATTACGTTAGATGCTCCTCTCCCGGTACACATGCAGAGAAGTTGGGACTTGTTGAGTTAGTACTCCAGTTTCATCGGGAGGGAAACATTGTTCTTCGCTTGTGGAACGCATATTTGAGGTTCCAGTTATGAGCATCGTTCTTCTGAGATGAAGATAAGCAAATTAAATTTTTTTTGCTAAGAATGTGCTATAGTTCCAAAATAGTGGGTTGGTTGATCACGCGATGGTATTGAGGGGGGTCTCTAGCGTGGATTATTATGTTAGGAGATGTGTTTCACTTCGATAAAATGATGTCGACACAGGTCAATTACTAGAGATTTTGGGCTACTCCTTTTGTCCGTAAAAAAGGTGCGGTGTTTCAGCTTAATGGATTGTAGTTTATACTTCATGATAAAACTATTATATCAGTGTTATATGAATAATGCTACACACATAAAAATGCACACACAAATGCACACCCCTGCTTTGTATGGGTTGTACTCTGCGTAGTAGGGATTGTACCACTACACAACTCCTACTACCTATAAAGCAGGGTACAACCCATACTACGCAGGATACAACCCCTACAAAGCAGGGGTGTGCATTTGTGTGTGGATTTTTATGTGTGTGTAGCAGCAATGGTGTTATATATACTCATATTCAAGGTTAGCAGTTTTTAGTTATCTGACAATAATGTAGTCGGGGTAATATTTTGCAATCCATTATTATAACACTTACATTTACTATTTTTACATTTACATTTTCATCTGATATTTAATCGCAATGCAGTATTCAATTTTTTTATATACTCACACATTGAACTTTGACCTTCGATCGACACTACTCTACCTAGGTCATTCCTATTGGGGCTTTAATCTTCTATTATTTATTTTTCAGAACTTCAGCACTATTTCCTAGCAAGGAGAAAACTTTCCGAGATGGAAGATATTTAATCGCCTTTATATTCTTTCATTTTCGTCCCTTTTAACTATGCATCATAACATCCATTAATTATCGGAATAACGTAATTTTTGACGACAAAATGAAGTTCGAAAAAATACCGCATTTGTGAAAATTCAACCCAAAAAAAAAAATGAATACAAATCCGAACAGGCACCACCTTATTTGAGCCTTTGCCGGGCCAAAATCTGGAATAGAAGAATAACCATGGATTTTTTGTTAAGGATTTAAGGATAAAACACAATTTGGGTCATCACTCTTTGGTACATGAATGGTTGTGCTTCTTTATTTAATTTTGATCAAAATATAGGAGTTGTAATTTTGCACTTCGACTTCCAAGTCGATCGTTTATGGCTTTCTTCAGCTGGCAATATGTTTTAGGCTCCAGTCAAATGCTATTAAAAGCGTAAACAAGAACACATCGGTACTTGGCATAATCGATTCACCAAAAAAAAAAAAAAAGGCATATTCGAAAGTCATTTCTGTTTGAAGTGCATCATCTAATATGAACATTCACTATGTGATTCCACCTCAATTTACCATTTAGGTCATAGTGTAAGAATCATGAAGCCAAAAATCAGTACACGAATTCCTTCTCTTCCGCTAGGAGACAGACACCACCACGGAAGTCGAGTCCGCTTGATTACAATTTCACTCGGCAGCATTTGAAGGGGGGGCCTCAGTACACCAAACGACGCCTCCCAAAAGCAAACCATTCCTCAAATATTCAAAACGATAAAAACAAAATGGTATGGTCTATTTTTTTCCTTCTTGGGTCTGTCATAGTTGTAATTTGAGGTGGTGGTGTTGGTGGTTGGTACATCTATAGCAATCGACTGAAATAAATGTTCATGACATGTCTCGACGGGTTGAAGCCACTCAGAATTACTGCAAACAATGATGTATCTCATTCAACTCTCTAGAAAAATAAATAATAAATTGTAATAATATTAATAATAATGAATAACTAATACTGCTTTCATCCCACTTGAAGAGCCTCGTTAAGATACACCTTTTAGATTTTAGTCATTTTAACGAAGGTACAACTCATTTTAGACTACATATTCACTTTTTTTCCCGATCAACCAATACTGTAAATTATACTACCGAAAACTTTAACTCTTATGAATACTATATACATTTGATTTAAATATTAAGGTTTTATTTTGAAAACAAACTTTTCTATTGGGACAGAAAATCATATTTTAAAATAGACTCTTCAAGTGGGACGAAGGGAGTAGCATGTGTAGCAGTATTGTGCCGAAAATACTTACATATAGGAGAAAGAACAAGAACGACACCTATTGGGTACAGGAACAATGTGGTCCTCTCCAAGAAGGGTAATACTGCATCACCAGTCATATGAGGAAGATGATGAACTAAAACAAAGAAAAGCGATGATCCAAACCCAAAATCCTATTATGCGCAAGTAAAATGAAAAATAAAACAATTTTTTCCTATGATAAGAAACCGTTAATTTGATTTCCAAACGGAAATAAAGGTTATCTCACCGTCATAACCCAAGTAATTTAGGTAGTGGTAGTAGGAAGCAGCTGCCATGAACAGCACATTCGATAGTAGCACCGGAACAAAACCATGGGCCACGAGCACAGGTGATAGAAAATAATGAACGACTGCCAGAAAACATTTATATTAATTGCTGTGTGTCATACTCTAAGAATCGTCACCAGTAAAACATATTCAGTTAGTCTTACCATAAAGCAGCACGAACATAGGGAAGAAAGAGTTGCAGTGTACGTCAAAGGTGTACAACCTTCAGAAGGTAAATGATAACAAAAGGTCAGCAACATAAAACAAATTCGCAAAGAACAGTAATATGATCATGGCAAGAACTCATATGAGAGTCTCATGAAATGTATTCATTTTTTTTTGTGTGTGGGGGGGGCGGGGATGATCACATTTGATGGGAAAGTTGTTCATGGATCCACTTTCTTTCGGTATCTTGGATCTATTATCCAAAAGGATGGAGAGCTAGATAGCGATGTGGCTCACAGAATAAAGGCCGGGTGGTTGACGTGGAAGAGTGTCACAGGAGTTTTATGTGATCCTGACATGCCTCATAGACTAAAGGGTAAATTTTACCGCACGGCAATTAGGCCTACGCTGTTATATGGCACCGAGTCTTGGGCTGTAAAACAGTGTCACGTTCAAAAGATGAATGTCGCGGAGATGCGTATGCAATGATGGATGTGTGGTCATACAAAAAAGGATCGGCTCAGAAATGAGGTGATTAGAGAGAAGGTAAGAGTTGCGGCTATAGAAGACAAGATGATGGAGAATCGATTACGATGGTTTGGTCATGTGAGAAGAACATATGTTGATGCCCCAGTGAGGAGGCTAGAAAGTTGGGGAACAAGTAATGTTGTGAAAGATAGAGGAAGACCCAAGAAAACTTGGATAAAGATGATTGAAAATGATATGCGGTTTCTTGGAATTGGAGAAAGTATGGCGATAGAGAGGCAAATGTGGCGGGAAAAAATACGGACGGTGGATGGAATCTCATTCCTTTTTTTTCTGTATTTTTATTCCTATTTTCTTTTATTCCATGTTATCTGTTAATTTATTTTCAGGATTTTTCATTTTTTTTTAACATTCATTCTCTTTTTTTATTTATTTTTTTCTCTACTTTTTTCCGTCTTTTTCTCCTTTTATGTTATTTATGTAACGATCATTGACGATTTCAAAGTTTGATTCATGTTAGCCGACCCCAAATCATTTTGGAACTAAGGCTTAGATGTTGTTGTTGTTGTTGTATTTATCTCATAATTCACTTTTAGGGGACCGGTGAACACCAATCAAAAGGCAGTATCATTAGCACAGAACCAACACTACGACAAAAAGCTGCATAACAGGATGAAAAACTTGCCATTCCACCCGTTGCTCAACCACATGACTATTCAGTGCTTCTTCTCGGAGATAATTGTTCGTGAAGAACCTGGAAACGATTTGCATGAATAATTTCTCAATCATACAACTGTGACATATATAAGCAAGAAAAGAAGCAATTGTCAAAGCTCTTAGCAAATGTTTTTATATTCTTGTTTGTCCTTACCAGCAGCAAGTCGCCAAAATTGCACCCGTCACAAGGAAATGGAATAGCAACACTGAAATAACAACGAAAATTGCATGTCCTGCACTATGATCGTACCTGGAACAAGTAATCAAAAATATACAATAATTCATTGAGGAAGAATGAAAAGGGAAAGGGTGGGCGGATCAACCATTCCCATGCATAATTAAATAAGAATCTCTTGGAATATGAATTAGCTTCAAGGAAATAGCATTAAGTCTTGGATTAAGATTCCTACAAGTGTCGCATCTATTACAAGATCAATGTCCAGATCATGAAAGCAGCCTCAATAGACAAAGTGTGGAAGATACTTACGCAGCACAATAAGCAATTGTAGAAACTGACAAAAGAAGGCTACATATGACAACAAATGCAGGATCGTCACGTGCCCATTGGTTCTTCATTTCTGCAACAACCAGGGATTTAATTTTTAACAATGAATAAGACATTATTAATGTTGGTTTACTAATTAATCTGCATGATGTGAATAGTAATAATAATAATAATGTATTTCACGGTAAGGATCATTTGGATGACGGGTCATTGTCATGTTGGTGATGTAAAAACAACAATCTATAACAACACTTAGTCGAACCTTGAAAATTGGAACTTTGAAACAAAAAAGGGAAGTTCAAACAATGCTTATGGTGTCTTAACAATAAACACCCTCTAGTAACACCCCTTCCTCAATGTTATAAATACCATTGCCTCGATACGGAGCTTTGACGACATTAATATCATTGGACCTTAGCATTACAGCACATGTTCCGGGATTTAGAGGTGTCTCATTATTGTTAACATGACAAGGTAATTTTGGAGAGCGAAACTAAAAAGGTTTTTCTTCATTGAAGAAATGCTATTTCAGAATGTCTGAGAAGGGAAATAGGAGTCGTAAATTTGGATTAAGTGGAGTAACACATAAGATGCTAGAACAAATAAATCACAATGAACTAAACAAAAAAGAATATGGAAGTTTAATTCCATAGCCGGAACAAAACACCCATAGAATAGAAAAAGAGCAAGAGAGGAGACTTACGCTTGTGATACTTGGTATGCTGATATCTGCATGCATCGTTCAGTTTGACATGCAAAGTATGAAAATGGCACCATCAGAAACCAATTAACATATAGCAGATAACTTGAAATACTTCGTGATCTTGCCAGAAAAATAACATGTTGACATACCATCAAAAAACTAACTAGGAAGTGCAGTTATATTTTACATCATCTACAGATAATGAGGATAAAAGTCACGAAATATCAGTAGTAACAAAATAGTGGTCCAACAACCAGGAACGAGGAAGGACAAAATGCATCTCTCCAAAATGCTTTCTAGAAGGGCAAGTGCAATTGATAATATTATAATAAAAAAAAAAAGATTAATCTGCAAAGGCTGGATACCCACACTACTTTCGGCGACGTGCATAGGTGGAGCATTTGCCAGAAAGTATATTCAATGTCCATTTGTTGCCACTGCAATTTGAAACCCCACCCAAAAACAAACTAGTGTCACTGAGAGAACAAAGCAAATAAAAATCAAACATATCTATGGATTTATAAATAGGAAAGGACAAGACACGGATTCTCAATTAGGTTCCTCAAAATCATAATAGTTGCGAAAAAAATTAGGTAGCGTAGATGTAATTACGGGCGATTGTTGAAATGATAATTGATACAACAGAATACAATGATATTGAATCTCTAACTCATATATAAACTAAAAAAAAAATGAAAGTAACAGTTAGAGAATAAAACATGATAGTTGCGCCGGTTGCGGACAGAGGGGAAAACTGCATTTAATAAACTTAGTAATAAGCCACATTAACGCTTCATAAGGGTGCGGCAATGCATAATTCTGCCGGAATCAAAGAAAAACTTTGAACTGAACTGTATTTTATCTAACTTGAATGCAGGCAATTTAACCCGGGGAAGCAATAAAACCAAAATCCTATAAGCTTCCTTTTAATCAGTTCAATTATCACCATTCAAATATAAATATTATTATTTTCCAATATAAAAAAAAAAAAAAAAGGTCATCTTTGCTCAAAGCACCTCATGTCAGCCCTATGGTTCACATCAAATTCAAATTCAATATTCCAAAAACACTAGCTGCCCTGAGCTAAACTGCGCAAGTAATCCACCGTCTCTCTCTCTTTCTCTCTCTCTCTCTCTCTCTCTCTCTCTCTCTCTCTCTCTCTCTCTCTCTCTCTCTCTCACACACACACACACACACACAAAAAAAAAAAAAAAAGCAATGCCTAATCAAGCCACAAAATTCCCCATCACAACGGAATGAATCGACGATTAGGATTGCATCAATTTTAGGTTTACAACCGAAGGATCAAGATCAGATCTGCAATCTGAAAAGTAATTTCAAACACCATTACACATGTGCTGGAATTTATACGAAGAGGGTAAAGCAAACAAAACCTTGACTATCCTTCGGAGATATTGAGGGAGGAATGAACTGGGCCGGGCGTGAGGGCCCGAACGGGCCTTAAATGATGAAGACGTGGGCAGCATCTTCTTCTTATTCCTCTTCCTCTTCTCGAATTTTCACCTGCCTTTTTTTTTTTTGATTGATTTTTACTGCGATTTCCTGTCTTCTGATCTACAGTTTTTCCATTTCATTTTACGATTAATATTTTGTTTGTTCCCTCCTGCGAGAATTCGACACTCCTTTATCTCTCTGTTTCAGGTACAAACTGTAAATACTGAAGGCGGTTTTTCACTGCTTGGGTTGAGTTTTTTTGTTGTGGGCTCACACGGCCTAAAATAAATCAACTTGGACTATATGTATTTGGCCCAATAGTGTTGGGTCCAATTATTTTTTTTTTAATTAGAGGGTAAATTACATTAGGTAATACATTATGTTTTAGTATTACATATATATAACATCTTTAAAAAAATATTTACATAAATAATAAAGTTGACTTTTTTATTTACGTTTATATATATATATATATATATGTGTGTGTGATCTCCTTAAATTATGGGTTCAGTTATGGGAACAGTTCCATATCTTCCACCTCTCTCTCTCTCTCCCCAATAAATCCACAACCCATTAGTACAATCGATCTGAATTTACAACCTCTGAACCCTCACAATTGATGCAAATTGCAAGGTGCACTTGATGGGTGTGGCGAGTATATGATGGGATTGGGTGAGAATTTAAGCGGTTGATCGATGATTGTGATCTTGTTGTTACTTTGGATCTTGCATCTAGATGTGGGTTTAAAATCCGAGTGTAATATTATTATTTTTTTTTTGACAAATTAGCTTATTTTCATTCCAATAGACAAATAAGTACAGTCTTACAACTCCTAGCACAATTATTGTATATGGGTTATACCATATTTTTCATATAGTTATCAATTACTATAGGTTTTACCTTTTAATATATTATGTTGTCGCTGTTCAACAAAATATTATTTTGTGCAATGATTAGGGTAGTCACAAATAAGGAGACTCATTAACTAATTATATGCCACTTTGTTTTAAATTTCGGACTATCTTTTTCAAGAAAATACTTTTCTCACCTAATTTATTTTGACGTTATGTATTTAGGATTGAACAAAGAAGAATCTTGTTTGGGCGGTGATAAAAAAAATTAGTAAGACTATCGATTTAAAATCATGTTTCTGGTGGTTTTATTTCTAGACTATTTTTAATTTGGTTTAAATAAACAATATTTCCAAAATATTATATTTATATTTATCTAAAATTGATACATATCGTACCAAGATGTATGCTACGTGCTAGGGGTATTGGATGATGATATGGAGATAATGATAAAATTACCGAGGCACATATCTGGGCTTCAGGACAGTTATGGTGCATCTATAAATATCCAACGGTATGTAAAGAGTCGATGAGGTGTGGAGGAAAAGGTGACATTTGCTTTCTGATGACATCATTCACATGAGGTGCCAACTTTTTTGGGATTCCTGGTTATTGCACTTGTAAAAATTATTTATTGTAAGCTATTTATAAATCATTATCCATAGTAGATAGTATGTGTGATATTATTATTTTTATATTATGGTTGCCATAAAAAATATAGATTATTATTACTGATCATATTAGTTTACTATCCCCTACTTAGCGAAAAATTTATTTTTGTGGTATGGTAAGAATAACAATATTAAACAAGTCTATTCCTAAACAAGCCTATTATCCGACCCGTATACCCATTTAAATTGTATAAAGATATTATTATATTATATTTTATCACATGTTTTATTACAAATATAATATTTTAAGTATTTATTATACTAAATTTAATTTATTAATTATATTATACGTACGTATTATATATTTAAAATATTTATAATTTTAAATATGGGTATGTGGGTCCTGAATATCCATGGGGTACCCAAATATCTAATAGATAGTGCCCGCATCCGATCTGAATCAAATAAAATATGATAGGGTATAAAGAAGTCATACACGTAGCCTACATTCGTAAATCAAATCCAACTTTAACAAATCATTTTGAACTACTTAATATTTTATATCCTCTTGTGATTTTTATTTTAATTAAATCGGATTTTATGTTTAATTATAATATTAAACAAGCCTATTCCTAAACAAGCCTCTTGTGTGGTGAGGAAGATCTTGGAGGCTAGAGAATATGTTGAGAACACTAGTGAAGGTATGAATCTATTTTACTTATCTCATTTTCAATAAGGAATACACACTTGTTGAGCTTGAGGGGTGAGGTGAAACATGTAGGATGGAGCAAATTGTTGAACTGTAATCCAGCTCCTCCTAAGTGTATATTTATTGTATGGTTATCTATTCATGGGAAGCTAGTGACTTGTGATAATCTTGTGCGTATTAGATGTTGGAAATTTTGATATGAAAATCCTACTAAAACCATATTCTAATATGGTATTTATTTCGAGTAGATATATTTTATGTTTTATTTGTTCATATCCAAATTCGGATGAATGAGCAATTAAATTACAAATAATAATACTTGAAATAAGATAATGTGTGGTGGTTACTAGGTCGCACCGATTCACGAATAGCCACATTTGGTGGTTAATTATGGAAAATGGATCATACATTTTCATGAAAAGTCGCGTTGGTTACTAGGTCGCACCGATTCACGAATAGTGCCCGCATCCGATCTGAATCAAATAAAATATGATAGGGTATAAAGAAGTCATACACGTAGCCTACATTCGTAAATCAAATCCAACTTTAACAAATCATTTTGAACTACTTAACCACACCTATTCATGAACGGACACACTAGTTCATGATTAAAGGTGGGATGAAAGGTCACACCACTTCGGGGAAAGTCATTTTTGACTATAAATAGTCCCCTACAGTTGATGGTTAAAAATTAATTCGAATACGCTCATTCGAACATAGATTCGTCTACAAATTCGAGCATTACATTCATATTAATCTACTCGGTTCATTCATCATCCTAGTGGAAGTATAGGAGTCTATACTCAGTCCCGAGTATCTATATTGTTCGACCGGAACTACGACCCGTGGTGCAGCGTTTCGTATTCAAAGTTTGTCGTTGTATCTTGGGGACATTTGCTATAGACTGTGTGCACAAGTGCGGAGCAATTTGCCTTACGGAGAGAGAATCCAATTCTCGCCTCGGCATTTACGTCATAAATTTTCATTTCTATTATTTGTTCTCCTTGTATTTATATATTCCTATTATTTCCAACACCCACAAATAACATTAGAATGATTGTGGATCTCATCTGCTGCCTTTGTGGAGAGGATAATGAAGATATTCCGCATCTGTTGTTCAAGTGTGCCTATACCTCTCAAGTTTGGCAACAAATCAAGAGCTGAAGTGGAATCTCAAGACTTACCGTTGCATGGGAAGAAGAAATAGAATTCTTGAAGTTACACTGTCGTTCCAAAACTGTAAAGCAGCAATTCTATAGATTTGTTCTTTCTGTGGTGATTTATCAAGTGTGGAAAAAGCGAAATGCTAGGAAGTTTCAAAATCATCCATATGGAGTGAGTCAATTAGTGAGGAACTGTCAAGTGACGATAAGTGTTGGATGTCATATGAACGCGAAGCTAGATAATCTACTAAGCTCATTGCCTTGATTAGCTAGAGTTGATATGTATTACTCCCTCCGTCCCACCGATCTTGGTTCATATTCCTTTTTGGGCCGTCCTAAGATACTTGGTCATTTCTTTTTTAAAACATCTTTATCTCTCACAATTTTAAATAATATATATTCATACCATCACTTTATACACTACTTTTCTGTTTTTCTTAAATTCCGTGCCGAAAAGTAAATGTTCAAGATGAGTGGGACGGATGGAGTATATATTAGTCGGTTGGATTGTGTAAGTTTGTACCTCAGTCTCTGCCCACTTTTGGTAATAAAATGGATATTTATCAAAAAAAATATAATATTAAATTTAAAGTTAATTTGTTTTATTAACGAACCAGGCGAGTTTTTTTTTTTTTTTTTTTTTTTTTTAATCCAGGCCTGCTCCATCCGTCATCTAAATCTCTCCGCCCTCCCCTTTTCATCAAACTTACCGTCTCGGTTTTTAAAAACCCTTATCGCCATGGCGGAATCTCGTCGGTTCTCCGTTCATCTCGCCCTAGGTGGTGGTGCAGGTACAACTAACAGTCGCCTTTGATTGAATTTGTAATTGCGCATCCAAAAGTTTAATGTAAAATGTCATCTTTATTTCAGGATCGGTCCGTTTCGTACATGTCATGAACTGTTAGGGCTTGCTATCAATTTATATGTAGCGCCATACAATAGATAATTTGTTTTTTGTTTTTTCATTATTTAAATTTCATCCTGTTCCGTGATGCAGTTGCCGATGTGTTATTGTGGAGAAAATGGCGCCGGAGCGTCACTTCTCTTGTGGGTTCAACTGCCTTTTGGTTCCTACTCGAGATTGCTGGATACAATTTACTAACCTTTATATCGAACGTTTTATTGTTGCTGATCTCAATCTTGTTTTTTTGGGCTAAATCTGCGTCCCTTCTCAACAGGTAGATTACTAGAAGTATATTATTTTTTGTGTGTTTACAATGAGTAGTTTGTTGGTGATTTTAGTGTCACCATTCATTTTGTGTAATTGGAACTAATATGTGAGCTAAGAGGTCTTATAATTTGTATTCTAATATATGTTCGGGTATGTGCGGAATGCACACATGTATAAGATCGAATTATAAGCCGGTACGATTATGTCGGGGGTCCGGGGGCAGAGCCCCCGGAGGTATTCGGAAATTTAGACTGGGGATTTAGTGATATTTCCGAATTTTAGAGGGAGACTATGGTAAAATTGACTAATTACGTCAATTTTGGTAAACCATCCGTAAACCCTAAATTCGGATCACTAATGACGGCGGCGCTATCAGTAACCCTAAAATGGACCTAATTGTAACCCTAATCCGACATGTATAAATAGGGTTCTCTTCTTGAGTCTTACACATACCCTTTTTATGAGCTCTCTCTCTTTTTGATAAACACAGAATTTCTCTAGCAATTTGACTTACGTTTCTGTGCCTAGATTCGTAAGTGTTCCATTGGATTATCCTAGGCTGAATTTCTTGTAACTCGGGCATAGGTAGAAATATCAGTGTTTACACGATCCATTGGAAAATCCGGATCTCCATAAAAACCCTTATACCCCAACATAGTTTTGCGGTTGTGGTTGGCTAGTGGTTTAATCGCGATGCCGTAATGCAATTGCCTCAAAAAATTACAATCCATTTTCACTTGAGATTCTAAATGGAAAATTTCATGCTCGATGTTTCTTGATTTTAATTAATGGTGTTTGGATGTGGGGCATCCGGTGGTGGGTTCTAGTCAATGTTATGTTTTTTTGCCGCTTGACGATTTATGGGAATTATATGAATGAGTTGTTTATATGATTTTTTTAGACCTCTGCCACCTCTCCCTAATCTTGAAGTTTCCGAAGAGACTGTTGTAAAGGCTGCTGATGACACGCGAGTCTGGGTAAACTATGCATTGTCAATTGCACACGATATTGCCATTGTTGGAAACTTGAGACTCCTTTGTCAGGTACTGTAAATTCCTCAACTCTTGTGTATCTAGTTTCTATTTTTAAGAAATTGGTATTATTATATTTTCTGTTTGGCACTTCCGTCCACCAATCTAGGGGCGTGGTGAATTGGACGCCAACATTTGTCGTATTGCATACTGAGCCTAATTTTTTCTTTTTTCTTTTGGTATTTCTGGTCCCATATATTGGTGGATGAAAGTGCCGAACAACAAAAATTAGTGGATAAACCGATAGAGAAATGCAAATGAGCCTGTTATTACATTATAAAAACTAAAGTTTGCCCTGGTGACTGATTGGGGGGGATAATTTTCCATGTGGTTTCTGCTAATTAGGTTGTTGTAAGCTTGTGGATCGTTTCTTACATAGGCAGTTTCTTCAACTTTCTTACACTGCTCTACATTGGTAAGTCTCGATTCTCTCAAGTCCTATTTACAGATTCTCTGTTTCGCGTAATAACAATGTGGAATTTTGCATTGTTATATCAACAGGAATTCTTCTAAGTTTTTCAGTGCCTGTGTTGTACGACAAGTACCAAAACCCAATTGATGAGAAGCTGAGTGCTGCGTATAATATAGCTCGAGTACAATACCGCAAATTAGATGATAAGATACTGCAGAAGATTCCGTTGCCTTCAAACAAGGAAAAGAAGACCAAATAGATTCACGGTAGTATTTTCTTTATTTCTTTCTTTCTTTTAATATATATATATATATATATATATATGTGTGTGTGTGTATATATATGTGTATATATATATGTGTGTGTGTATGTGTGTTTGGTGTGGGTCATGTGTAGGTGCTTATGTCATGTGCTTGATAATGCAATCACATACATCGTTTATACGTGTTTCTTGGTGAAATATGCTGCAATGCGGGACCAGTATAATCCTTGTCGTGCCCTGTCGTGTCTTGCCGCCCGTCGAGTCCATTCTTCATAGGCAGTATCTTAATTGGCGAATACTGTATCCATGTCGTGTCGTGCCGTGTCGTGTCGCGTGTCGAGTCCATTCTTCATAGAGAAAAGTAGATTTAGGTTGTTTATGAGAGTACTTCAACTGTTTCTTTTGGCAATTTATCTGTGGTATGGGCCTCTCCCAATTTTCTTCTTATTATTTTGACACTCCTGCATATGACTAAAAACGTCTAAATCCAAAAATAATCAGTTCTGCGAATAGGTTGTTCTATAAAATAATAAGAACAACAATACTTATTGGGGTAATTTTGATCCAGTCATGGGGCTCAAATGCATCAAATGAGAAGAGAAACTTATAATAGAGTGACAAAAATATATCTTATATTCCACAATAGAAAGTGAAGGCGCCGAATTGCTAACATGGACTAGAAATTACATTGGCTGCGGTGGTTTATGTGAATATGGAAACCCGTTTAGGTAGAGAACTTTTAGTGTATGTTTGGTAAAATAAGCTATCTTATAAGTTAGGTTATTTTGTGAGCTTATTTCAAAAAGCCCGGTTTGGTACACCATCAGCTAAAGTGCCGAGCACACCCTTAATCTTCAAATTTCTTGTTGAAAGTGGAGAAAATGCGTCGCTTAAATCTTAATAAGACATAGTATTGAAATGATGGTAAGTAGACTTGGGTTTATTTGTATTGCTTGATACCCTTAAAAGCGAGTAATGGGAATTTAATTTTGGCAGCAAAAAGGATATATTCATGAAGTGTCTATAAATTTCTATGTTAAGGTGAGAGATTAGTTGAAGTGAATCTTCGGGCACAAGGATCAGGGCCGGCCCTCGGCACAAGCCGGTTTAGCCATTGTTTGGTGCCGTTTTTTTTTTTTTTTTTTTTTTTTTTTTAAATTTTAAATAGGCCACATATTTTTGGTTCTTAGCTTTAATTTACTTCATTTTGCAAGAGCATATGTACGAGAGCTACATTATGTCTAATCTTATCACGCCACAATTTTTTTGTGGTTGCTTATGACACTTAAATTTTCAAGGCCATCGCAGCGAGTAGTTCGGATGTTTTTTTTTAGTTAGTGAATAATATATTCAAGGAAAGCACATATCATCATGTCTTTTCCTTTTGAACTGAGATTTTTTTTGTGTCGTGAAGTATAATCTGTATTGTAACGGGCAATAGTATTTTTGTTTCGCCTCTAAAAAATGGAAACCGTATTTGCAGGCGGCTTTGGTTTTTTAGCGTACGACCTCTGTCCTCTGGATAGTCTGTGAGAATCCATCAGGGAAAATCGTCACTCAGTATAGCGGCTTTTGGAAGTCGCTAGTTTCCTTGTTGCACATTTCATTGTAAATTTCTTTGTTTGAGAGCTAAGAAACTTTATATATTAGTCAGCTTATTATTGTCAAAGAAACAAATTTTAGGAGTTCAATCTAATTACATGGGTATCATACCTGCATGTATATTCACCATCAGATTCATGATGAAAATCTTATGCTACAGATCTAATGGTGAATGTATAGATTTTTTCTACATTTTATTAGATAAAAGTCGACTAAAACCGCTCTTAAAAATGCAGGTTTGCTAAAATTTAACTAAAAGTCACCTTATTATTGCTGTGAAACTTAAAATAAATTTAATTACATTATCAAAATGTGAGTACAAATAAACACTCTATTTGGTTTCACATAAAAGTTATATTTAAATGATATATGCATAATTATGGATTATTATAGTATTAAATTATTAACATACACATAATTTACAACTAACTGAGTATATGATTGATTTGATTGTATGATTTTGTTAATGTATGAAAAAATTCACCATATCAAGTGAAAAATCACGATTTAATCAAAAGCTTAATATAGTAATCAATTTAGTCTATTAGTTCTATATTACTTTATTCGTCCACCTAAATGTTTAATATTTTGCTATTTTGATCTGTCCACGAAAAATCTTAACACTTTAATTATCTTTAAAGGCCGTATATATTTTGCCATTTTTTTTTCCAGATTGAAATTTGATCATTAATTATCTTTCAAAATACTATGATAAAAGAATATTAAAAAGATCTATTTATAAAATATTTTGTAATATTAAATCTATCAATATAATTTTTATAAATTTTATTACTATATTTTGGGATATAATTCATTGATTGATGGTGTTTAATGAATGATCAACGTTCCTTTGCTTGATGATCTATCATCTATTTAATGCTTATCGAAAAGTTGTCAAAGGCAGTCTGTACAATGGAGTCCTCAACCTCGACCCAGGACTGCGAGGCCCAGCCCGCAAAACAAATCTTCATTTTATCGGGCCAGAGCAACATGGCAGGCCGAGGCGGCGTCGACGAGCACAAGCGCTGGGACGGCGTCGTCCCGCCGGAGTCCTCCCCGGACAGCCATAAAATCTTCCGGCTCGACGCTGACCTCCGCTGGGAGGTGGCGCGCGAGCCTCTCCACGGAGACATCGACACCAAGAAGACGTGCGGCGTGGGGCCAGGGATGTCGTTCGCCAACGCGGTGAAGGAACGGGTGGGGGCGATCGGGCTGGTCCCGTGCGCCGTCGGCGGGACCGCGATCAAGGAGTGGGCGCGCGGCGCGCACTTGTACGAGAATATGGTGAGGCGCGCCAAAGCGGCGGCGCACGGCGGGGGAGAAATCAAAGCGCTGCTGTGGTACCAAGGGGAGAGCGATACGTCGTCGCAGCAGGATGTGGATTCCTATAAGGAGAATGCGGAAACCCTAATTCACGATGTGCGTGCAGATCTGGATTTGCCATCTCTTCCTGTTATTCAGGTGCTAAAGAATAATTTCAATTGCATGTCCCCAGTTATTATTGATAGGGCTGGGACTTTTGGTTCCGGGAACCGCAGAACCGATTCGAACCGCATCCGAACCGATGGTTTGGTTGATTCTAAGAATAATTTTTTTGGTTCGATTAAATCGTTAGTATTCGGTTAGTTCGGTTCGCGGTTACATGCTGCTTTAAAGAGGAATCGATCTGAACCGCAAGGAACCGTCCAAACCGCAGCGAATCGGGAAACCGACCATCTGAATATGATATAATATAATATAATATAATATATTCTTATAAAACATAATTAATATAATACAAAATAATATAATATATTCTTAATAAAATAAATATAATATAATATATTTCGTCCAAATCATATAAAATCGGTTCCGGTTCGGTTCGGTTCCTGTGCGGTTCGGACAAAAAAATTGGAAAAACTAAATCGCGAAAAAACTATGCGGTTCGGTTTCGATTCCTGTATTTTTCTCCCAGGAACCGAAAAGTCCCAGCCCGGGCCTAATTATTGAGAATTGCTTTCCCCTCCTAACCGCCGTCCTTACCCCCCTCCTTTTTTTTTTTTCAATTTTGTCCCCTCCTATTTAGTTTTGTTTTGTTTTATTTTTCTTTTTACATTATTTATTTATTTGTATCCTTTCACTTTAGTTTTGTTTTATTTTGTTCTTTTTTTAGTTTTGTTTTGTGTTGTTTTTCTTTATTTATTTAATTTTTATTTTATTTTATATTACCAAAATTAATAATTTCTATTATTTATTTATTTATATTTATATTACTTATAATTAAAAATAACTACGACACAATATAATAAATATTAAATAAGAAAAATACGATCAACATTGATAAATAAACTATTCAATTATATTATCTGGTCCATCAAATCTAACCAAGATTGTATCCTTTCTCCATATGGATCAGTCCATCCTTTACAATCTCCACTCACATTATTCCACCATAAAATTGGAATTGGTGGTACAGGATAATCGGAGTTAAAAAAAACTTGTACAAAATGATTATCATTAACTAATGCAATTGCTATATGTTGACGTTGTTGAAATAGAATTGGAGCTGACATAAATGGCAAGTGTGTAAAACAACTTCCACTAAGAGGAGTGAATGCATGCAGCACAATACTATATCGTGTTGCAATGACAACTCCATACATAATGTCCATCCAACTCCACTGTGGTGCCGGGGATTCGAAGAAATTTAGTGCCCGCATCATATTATCGGCAGCACCTCGTTCAAGATAAACACGATCGTAGAACTCCATATTTTGTTCAATTTCAAAGTAAAGATTTGTCCGAACCTGCTTCCAACCATCTTCTGAATTATACTCGACTTGTGCGGCTATCGCCCTATATCCACAGTTACCATCCCCAAGAACATCAACTATGACTGATGTGACTCCGATATGCACTTGGCATTTGTGTGATATATGGATCATTGATTCATTTTCCTAAATTTCGTGTACGAGAGTTCGTAGACTTAAAGCAAGAGCGCATCCTCGGCTGACTTTGCTCTTTTTTACTAGGCCGACCTTTGTTTTTTGTGTTGTAGGGTGGTTCTCGATATTTGCAGTTAGATGGATCTATCATGTCAATCATTTTATCTAACATATGATATCTCATCTCATGGCTGGATCCATTTTATCCAACTGCGTCTTTAACGTTGTTATTCTATCGGGAGATCTCGCCTCATTTGGCAAAGCAGAGGTCATGGATAACCTTTTCCAGTGGCAGTGGATCTCGCCTATTGGAATTGACAAGAATTGTGACTGAAAAAATGATAAGCGATGCTTACATGGCAAACCATATACAAATTTGAAACTACAATTACAATTGTTGAGATATTGTCCGTCGACCTTCTTCAACTCATTAGAGATCAGGTGGAGTGCCTCCAATGATATGCAGCCTAGTAAATTTTCGTAGATTTCATCATTAAAATTATGACATCTCATAATACGCGACCTTTCAAATGATGCTTTGATATCTCCAAATTCCAGAATCAACATCTTGTCGATTTTTTCAACAGATGTGTCGATCGAAGATATCGTATCACCCAAATATTTTTTCAATCTTGAATGGGCTGACTCTACCCTGAAAATTTATAATATTGTGTTAGAATATGAAATCAAGATGGATAGATACTAGTATTTTAAGTACATAACATAATACCTTTGACTTGAACGACATCCGATGTGCATATAATTATTCGTCCAAGCGTAGATAAATCGATCACTGTAAGGCAATAACCATGTTGATCATAGATATTCTATCACTTTCGGGTACGATTTATATTTATCTATCAACAACTTCCATTCATGTTCAAAAGAACCCAGATCAGATGACATATAAACTTTTGCCAAGACTGATTAAAGTTAGTCCATTCGGCACCTAAGAAGGGATTGTATTTTTTCATGACATTTTTATTTATGTGTCATATGCAGATAATGTGATGTGCTTTGGGAAAAACTTCTCCTATTGAAGATATTAGTGCCAAATCTCTATCAGTAACAAGCACAGATGGCATTAATACCCCTTTTTCAAGCATATTTTTTTTTAGACAATTTAGCCAATGTACCGTTCTGTTAGTTCATCACACATATAGCCAAACATAAGTGAATAAGTTAGCTTCGTGGATGTGATGCCCACAACCTCCAAGAAAGAAACCCGATATTCGTTCGTCTTGTAAGTGACGTCAATAACGAGTACCATAGGAAATTGAGCATATAACTCAATACTATCTCTATGAATCCAAACAATATCTGTAATTGCTTGTGTCTCCGGATGCACACGGTACATATGAAAATAACCTGCACGTAATGTGTGTAATAGCCTTCCTTTCGCTTTGTACTGTATTGTAAATACTTTTAATGCATGTAGTATTAGATGGGTCACGTTCCTTCAAAGCGCTCAGAATAAACCGAGGAGCAGTAATCTCGGCCATTTACTCACAATGCACTTTTCATCTCGTGTTAGTCTTGATGTGTACTCATGACCCTCTAAATATTGTGCTGGGGCATGATTATGCTCTCTGCACACAACAGTAATTTCCCACAACAGTAATTCACCACAATATTGTGTGTTGCTACCCAAAATATTATCCGGAGATAGATATTGCTGGAATGGATAGGATAGCAAACAAATGCAAGAGCACTTCCGTGAGAAAGATAAATAACACAAGATTTGCCGGGGTTGTTAGTCCCGGGCTTGAATGCTCTCGCGAGATATTATTAATACCAATATTCGGGGATACAAGTACTAATGTAAGAATACAATTACAATGAGTGTAAAGATTCTTGTTATCTTAGCTAGTGAGCGTGTAGATTGCCGGAAGAACCAGATTTGATGCTCTGTGAGTTCTTGTAACAAAGGAGATGAACAGTCGCGGCGGTGAGAGATCGACCGTCTCTCACGGCGAGTATTTAGCTGGATGCTTGTGATCCTGGGCTTATGTATCCCTTGGATTCTGCTAGTGGAGACTTGCTTACATCGATCGTCTTACGGACGAGAGATTTAGAGAGAGAAGTCTGAGATGGATTAGGTGAGATAGCCGGAGCTTGATGATATGTATGTTCTTCGGTATTTCCGTGAATGTATCGGAATGTGAGAGAATGAGTTCTGGCGTAAGTCAGAATGAATTCGGAACCGTTGGTGGAATGAATTTCGAACCGTAGGTTGAGTGAATTGGGAACCGTTGAGTGAATTCCGAACCGTAAGTTGTGCGAAGTCGGAACCTTTTTCCTGTAGGAGGATGTTCTCTATTTATAGAGCTTGGATACGCCGGGCGATCGCCTTTTCTGCATTATAATAATCGGGCGATCGTCTTTTAGCACATGGGCCTGTCTCCTCAAAGCCTGCAGGAGTTCTTTGGCGATCAGTGTCTTGCGGTCCAACGGAGCTTACACGCGTCTGAGTAGGCGACAGGTGGTCCCACCGACAACTTTCGGCGCGCATCTTTGGTAGGTGAGGTAGGTGACGGTGTGGTGAGGTCTTGTCTGTCAGCAAAAGATCTTATCTGCTGGCGAAGATCTTGTCAGCGCCTTTGATGGATCTGCACGTGGGTGCTTTTCCGAGATCCCGTCCTTGATGATTTTGACGGGCGATCGTCTCTACGAGGGCGTAGGTCGATTGCCCTTAGCCGGTCACTACAGTAGATCGCCAGTTGCCAAAGGGCGATCGCCTTGGGAGTCGATCGCTAGGTACCTTATGGTGGTCTGATATCTTCGACTTGGCGAGCTAGCCATAGTTTGACTGGAGTTGACTTGGTCGCTCGGCCTTATAGTCGATCGCCTGTCGGGATGGATAAATCGTGACACAACAATTGCCCCCCAGCTCGCTCATACGTTGGAAACGTGGGGTGAGGTGGCTCTTTTGGCGATCGCTGAATCTTGACGAGCGACTTTGCGTTTTATTGAACTGGCGATCGTCTTTGAGCTGATATTCTCTGGGTTCGGACGACCTGGTTGGCCGCTGAACTGCGCGGGAAAAAACAATGGGTGTTGAAAAGTCTCCGCGCACGTGTCGGGCTTCTATTGGAGGACGCCAACGGTCATTAATGACTCCTCGGCTGACGCGTCCTTGAAAAGACGCGTACACGGGTCTCGAGGGGGTCAATTAATGCGTCGTTTGAGATCCGACCCCTGAGGTTTCCCCTTATTGCAAACGAGTCCCTGCCTTCTCCTATAAAAGGGGCGCGGTGCTGCAGTTTTTACTCACGCGTACTTTTTGGAGGAAGAAGGACTTGCTGCCGAATTTTCTGAAGATCTCAGTGCCGATCGTCGTTCGATTTCACTTTAGGGTAAGAAAAATCCTTTTCTCCTTTTCTATTTCTGAAAATGGCCGGAACCTCATCATCATTTGGAGCGGGAACCAGTTCTGCCGTCGGGACATCGACTGTCCGGGGAGAAACTTCTTCCGCCTTCCACCTGGAGACGGCGGCTGAAGCTATTCGGGCCGGAATCGACCCTACCAAGTCGAGGCTTTATTCAATGAGGCCGATATTGCTAAGGAGTCGGCTGCTGAGGAGAGACGATCGCAGATCGAGAGAGATCTGGCGATCAGGGCTTACTGGGAGCAACATAGCGTTTTCGGTCGGGCCTATAGGGCTTTCACTGAGATAATGGAGAGATTGGCCGGTCCTACTCCGAGATTCGATTTCCGGGGATACTCGGTCGCTTACCCCTATGTGCTTCCCAAACGATCGCAATACCGGGCTGCGCAGCGATCGTTGTGGTCGCTTGGCCATATACGGAGTTCGACGACCAGGAGAGATCTGGCCGTCTGGAGGACAAGATTCCATGTCCCTTCAGATGTGGACATGTTCGCGCCGGCGGAGAATGAACGAGCCGACCAGCCTCCGATGGGTATGGTCGCAGTGAGTGAGGCCGTTATGGAGGCCGGGCTGCGCTTCCCTCTATCCTTTGCGGTCTCCCATCTATTGGCCGCTTGGAATGTGGCGCCACTTCAGCTGACGCCGACCGCCTGGCTCCAAATTATCTGCACTCTCACCCTTTTCGGCGGTCACCGCCTGTACCGTCTCCCATTGCCGTTGGAGATGAACCATTTGTTTAAACTGACGGCTCATAGAGGGTTGGTCGGCGGTTACCATATTCAAGGCCGATCTGGTCGGGTGATTCATGGAGTCCCGAATAAGATACGGGGCGATCAGACGAAGTGGTTCTGGGTCGCCGGCAAGTGGAGAGCTTCGGCTAGCGACAATCCCACGGGCGAGCTGGAGATCCCCACTGAATTTCGGGAGAGGAATCCCGGTAAGGGTTTAGACTCTCCCTTCGTTTGGATGCGTTTTGGACTGATTTAATTTGATTTCGGTTTTGCAGGTTTTCACATTCCGGCGATCGAGGAGCTGCCTTTCGACCTTCTCGTTGTTTGGGAGCGGATAAGGAGCCTGTCGGACGACGACCTTGACGCCACTCGGATCAACAAGGAGAGTCGCTGGTTGTCGGCTCGACTATTCCGTTTCCCGAGACATCTCGCGGTGCCAGGTATGAGTTCCTGCGACCTTCAATTTCTAGGTGATCGCCTTACTTGAGGATAGTATCTGACTGTTGGTTGATTGTCTTAAACTGTAGAGGTTCGCTTTCCTCACTTTTTGGAGCCTCCGACGGAGATCGCCATGTCGAACCCAGGAGTCCTAGGCCGTCTTCGCCATAAGAGGTCGACTCGGGTCCCACCCGTTGCGTTGCCTATAGTTCCGGAGGCGGAGCCTCGCGTGGAGCCGGAGCCTCGCGTGGAGCCGGTCGTGGTTGAGGAGGAAATTCCGGAGGAGGGGCTTCGAGCCAATCGCAGGAGGCCGAGGTCGGAAGAAACTTCGATTCCTGCCCCGGGCGATGAAGTGCCGATCGCCGCGCCTCCGATCACCATCGTTGCTCCGGAGAGCGAGCCGCCCTCTGCGGCTTTTATGCGGGAGATGGCGATCGCGGATGCCGAGACCCCTCGAGGGAAACCGTTTTTCGGTCGGGATTCCGAGAAGGCTGAGAGGTAGATAGCATTTTTGTGTTGAAAATTGCATCTGTGTAGGAGTTGTATTAACTTAGTTGTTTTGATGCAGGATCCGCCGCGCAGATCCGTCTTGCCCGCCGATGGTCGTAGATTTCCTAGCGAGCCGATCTCCTCGCCATTCCTGCGACATTCCTCCATATGTTAGCAAGGTACATACGCTCTGCCAAGGCATGGACAATCGATCTGGATGCGATCGCTCGGCGTGATCGGCGAGTTCGATGCACGCTGTTCTCGCCCTTTCTCTTGGGACGGCGACCATGGCCGTCAGTGCTAGGAGTTTGAGGCGGCCCTCCACTATTCGCTGCGGGAGGATCTCGAGGCGCTCGGAAGAGAACGCCGAGTTTGCCGACAAGATCGCGGCGATGGAGAAGGACTCCTGGAGGCGGCTAGGCGAGCCATGAGCTTGAGCCGAGAAGAAGGAGGCGAGAAATATCGTATGGCGGTTGATCGATTTCGGACCGGATGCGGAATGCCGTCCCAGCGCGAACGTTCTTGAAGAGGAGGCCGATCGCGAAGGTGACGATCGCTCGGTGACCAATGAGCTGACGGAGGCGAGGGAAAAGATTGCTGCGAGGGAGGCCGAGCTCCAGGGATCGCAACAGGCGATGGTGGAGCTGAAAGGAGAGGTTGAGGCGACCAAGGCCGATCCCTTCCAAAACTTGGAGTACGTCAGCGAGTTCGCCTATTATTTGGCGTTCGCCGACTCGATCCGAGCGGCTAAGAAAGGAGGTTTGGAGGTCGGCCCTCTTGCCGATAAGTTCAAGGCGTATGCGTTGGAGCATCCTCTCCATTCAGCTTTCTCCCTACCGATCCTGGATCTTGCGGACATCGGCGTGGATTTGAGCTCGTATCCGTCTCCAGCCAATCTTGCTCATCCCGACGCTCCGGAAGATGAGGGGCCCACACCGGATGCCGAAGGCGAAGGCCAGGCTGGGGCCTGAGGCACTTCATTTTTTACGTTTTAGCTTGCTTACTTGTAGTTTTGTAGCTTTCTTCCTTGTAGTTTTGTAGTTTTCTTTTGTAGCACTTAGGCCTTCGGGCGACCGTGTACTATGACCTTCTCAAGCAATGAACTGAATGTTTGGATTTCTGTCTTATCACTTGAATGAATGGTTATTTTTGAGTCTTTGTTTGACTTTGTACAAATGTGTGAGGAGAGATCGTTGCGAGGGTGGTTCCAAATGAATTGATAAACTCATAAAGACAACTTTTTACAACAAATTCGATCGCTGCACTACATCTGAAAAAATGACGATCTCCGTATGTGGTTGAATAGCGACGATCGTCGTGTAGGTAGTCCGCACTCTTATTGCCCCTTGTTTTTATTCACTTAGTGGAAGTAAGGGGATGAAAATAATTCCTTGAGTGAGTGGTCTTCAACTTTGTCGAATCCTCGGGGACGGTCGTCCATCTTGAGGAACCGTGCACGATCGCGGAGTTCGATGGACCGACTCCTTGATCATGTCTTGATGCGCGAAGACATTGAGTGTCTCGTGACTCACTTTATTATGAGGGTCCTCTGTTAGCTGCGCCTCGCCTCGTATTTAAACGAAGGCGTGCGGTCTCGGTCTAGAGGAGTCCTTGCGCGAGGCGGCGTCGGATGAATCAACTCCACGCCCGCGGCTTGTTAGCTCTGCTTCCACCTCGGCCCGGCCATGGAGATGGCCGACCTCGACGGTGTGCGTTGAGACGGGGTTGCGGCATGTCGCATTGTCCGGTTCACCATGTTAGATGATGAACCTTTGAGGCGAGCGATCGTGTCCACCGATTAATTTTGGAGGGCCCTCGGACTACGCCGGCCTCGTATTTAAACGAAGGGCGGCGATCTTGGCCCAAAGGGACCTTGCATGGCCTAAGCGATCGGTTCCATCGACCACCGGGACCATGGTCGCACTCTTCCACCTTGGATCGTCATGCAGATGCCGACCTTCGACGGTGTACGTTGTGCGGGGAGGCGATCTCGTGCCTTAGTCCATCATGTTAGATGGTGAACTGTAGATGGCGATCGAGTCCTTCGGTTTCTTAAATAAGGAGGGAGATCGGGAGACTTCCGAGCTCTCCTTTTCTTGATTGAAGCATGCAGGACGGCCGCCGAGGTTGGTCCAGGGTCGGCTCATATGAGCTTTCCACTGCTTTGTGTTCGACTCGGACGATCGTCCATAGAGATAGGTAGGGGCTTCGGCTAAACCAATAAGTCGCCCAACTTGCCCTCCTCGAACAATCTCCAGAGTGTTTGAGGAGGTCGCGGCATTTGTTGGTGCGTCGGACTCTTATGGTAGGCACAATATTGATTGTTGTCCAGTGACCGTGGTCCCTTATCGCCTTTGGCTTTTGAGCTCTTCGTGCCCCTTGATGGCATAGAAAATATGCGCCGAGTTACATTGAACGTATGGAGGAGATGGGCTTCCTTGTCCTCGAAAGCCTTGAGATCTCCGGTGTCTTGGCGATCGCCTTCTTTGCTTTAGCGATCGCTATCTTCGGACAAGAGGCGGCGTTTCCTCGTCTAAGCGGAGGGTGAGTAGCCTTTGCACGGCCGAAGTTGGCGATTTAGCGCGGAAGATCGCGTAAGTTGGGGAATATCCTTGGAGAGATGTCTAAACACGGAGAGTGACCGCGAATCCCCCACGACCGAATAGAGAGCGAGCTCACACCGACGGTTCGCCGGTGAGGATGATTTCGTCTACCCTGGCCGATGTAATCTGCGTCGGTTCGTCCTTCCCCGCTTGATTTTTATCATGCGGTGGGGACCTTCCGTCTGGCGACCTTGGCCGAAGTATGACGTGAAGTCCTTCGCCGTTTCTTAAAAGAGGTGATTGATCGTGGTGGTAGTGAGACGTACCACCTATGGGCCACTCGCCCAATGTCACGGAAGATCAGGCACTTGGTTGCATCGGATGCCCCACACCCGACCATGTAAATTCGGAATTTACTCGGGTGGGTTTCGGTCCGATCTCCTCATACAGAGGTGTTTTGGGAGGAGCGATCGTTGGTTGTATGGGGGCAAGCTCGATGTGGACCGCGAGTGGCTCGGCCGGCCCAAGATCTTCTTGCCGGTGCTTGCCCCAAGGTGTCCAAGAGTGCTCTCATCTCGTCGAGTCAAGGGCCAGATGGCGGCCATCGCCGTGGCTCGATCGCTAGTGGCGCTCGGCCGAGCGGAGCCGAGGCGATTGAGTACCGATTCCCAGCGATCGGGCGGGAGTCGATGATGGTGACTGCGTTACCGTGAGGTGGGTAGCCGAACTCCGGTGACGGATTCGATTCCGTCTTTTCGAGGTTGGAAACAGAGTGCCCCTTGGCCGCCAGATGGGTCGCGCCCAAGCGATCGAATATGGATCCGTCCCGGCCGTGCGAGAGCCTTTCCTCGCGACCGGGCTTTCGACGATCGCTCGTTCAAGAGCTCCGCCGAGTTTCCGTTTTCCCATGCGGCGATGATCGAGG
Organism: Orobanche coerulescens; assembly: GCA_033398695.1. NCBI lineage: Eukaryota > Viridiplantae > Streptophyta > Magnoliopsida > Lamiales > Orobanchaceae > Orobanche > Orobanche coerulescens. The sequence goes on along the minus strand of CM065811.1, from coordinate 5,417,462 downwards.
GAGTTATTGCAGCGACGCACATGCTCTCCGTCGCTCCTCCAGATGGCCATAGCCTCCTCGATCTTCCTTGGTTTGGAACCGATCGAGTGAGAGGTGGGGCCATCTCTGGATGCGGGATCGAGTCTCGCGTTGCCGCGCTTCCCCATCGTTGGCTGGGGTTCGGACTGGGCCGGGATATGGTGTCCGGCGGTTCGGAGAGCGGCTTTCTTCGACGTACCGGCGGATGTTATGATTCTGAAGGTTTTCTTTGAAGTGCAGTGAGTGTCACTTCAAGTATATGCCCCAAGAACAGTGAGTGTTCTTCGGGACGCTAGAAATAAAAGTTTGAGGGTTAGATGCCCCCCTTCCTCTAGCGCCAATTGTTGCTACCCAAAATATTATCCGGAGATAGATATTGCTGGAATGGATGGGATAGCAAACAAATGCAAGAGCACTTCCGTGAGAAAGATAAATAACACAAGATTTGCCGGGGTTGTTAGTCCCGGGCTTGAATGCTCTCGCGAGATATTATTAATACCAATATTCGGGGATACAAGTACTAATGTAAGAATACAATTACAATGAGTGTAAAGATTCTTGTTATCTTAGCTAGTGAGCGTGTAGATTGCCTAAGAACTGATTTGATGCTCTGTGAGTTCTTGTAACAAAGGAGATGAACAGTCGCGGCGGTGAGAGATCGACCGTCTCTCACGGCGAATATTTAAATGGATGCTTGGGCTCTGGGCTTATGAATCCCTTGGAATGCTAGTGGAGACTTGCTGCCATCGATCGTCTTACGGGACGAGAGATTTAGAGAGAGAAGTCCTGAGATGGATTCCGGTGAGATAGCCGGGAGCTTGATGATATGTATGTTCTTCGGTATTTCCGTGAATGTATCGGAATGTGAGAGAATGAGTTCTGAGCGTAAGTCAGAATGAATTCGGAACCGTTGGTGGAATGAATTTCGAACCGTAGGTTGAGTGAATTGGGAACCGTTGAGTGAATTCCGAACCGTAAGTTGTGCGAAGTCGGAACCTTTTTCCTGTAGGAGGAGGTTCTCTATTTATAGAGCTTGGATACGCCGGGCGATCGCCTTTTCTGCATTATAATAATCGGGCGATCGTCTTTTAGCACATGGGCCTGTCTCCTCAAAGCCTGCAGGAGTTGCTGGCAGTCAACTGTGCGGTCCAACGGGGAGCTTACACGCGTCCTGAGTAGCTGACACGGGTGGTCCCACTGACAACTTTCGGCGCGCATGCTGGTAGGTGAGGTAGGTGACAGGCTGTGGTCAAAGGTCTTGTCTGTCAGCAAAAGATCTTATCTGCTGGCGAAGATCTTGTCAGCGCCTTTGATGGATCTGCACGTGGGTGCTTTTCCGAGATCCAGTCCTTGATGATTTTGACGGGCGATCGTCTCTATGAGGGCGTAGGTCGATTGCCCTGGCCACTACAAAGAGATCGCCAGTTGCCAAAGGGCGATCGCCTTGGGAGTCGATCGCTAGGTACCTGATGGTGGTCTGATATCTTCGACTTGGCGAGCTAGCCATAGTTTGACTGGAGTTGACTTGGTCGCTCGGCCTTATAGTCGATCGCCTGTCGGGATGGATAAATCGTGACACAACATTGTGCTATATATATATATTTAGGATCAAATGAGAATAGTTCTTATCCTGCGAATTACGAATATGCATGCGTTTTATACTAATTATGCATGAATATATGCATCTCGTGCATCAAAATTGCAATGTATTAAAATATGCATTATATGCATCAAAATATCGATGCATTAAAATATTGCATTATATGTATCAAATTTTTGTGAGAATAAATCTAGGTCATCCATTTATCAAGATATATGGATGAAATTCATTCTTATTTCTTAACTTAAATTGCATTCTCACCTGAACCCACATATATATGTAAATAAATGTAAAATAAAATTTTTTATTTAAGGGTACGTTGCACGCAGGTATGTGATATTTTTATTTCAGGAAAAAGTAAATAAAAATAGATGAATTATTTAAAAAAAAAATTGAATCTAATTCCAGATTATTTATGTCAGGTTGCAATTGCATCTGGAGATGAAAGGTATACTGATAAGATCAGGGAGATACAGAAGGGAATTGATCTCCCAAATGTCGTCTGTGTGGATGCTAAAGGACTGCAGCTGAAAGAAGATAATCTTCATCTGACTACACAGGCTCAGGTTCAGTTGGGCCGCATGTTGGCCGACGCCTATCTTTCCAATTTTCTGGGCCAATAAACTCAGTCCTTCAATTGGACTAAGAAGTCCCATGTTCAGTTGGGCCGTAAATGGGTTGTCATGTCAGTATTTTCAAAAAATTGTACTTCAAGATTATTTCTAATCTTTATGCAAAAACAAAACAATACAAATCTCTCAAATTCAAATTCCTCTATAATGTACTTAAACGTGAGTAATTTATGAATACCATGACTTAAGTTTTTTCACTTCAGATTATATAGGGATCGGCGGTTAACTTTTAACTAATAACTCTCTAGTTCGAAATGCAATATTTGGTTAAAAAAATGTCCTTTTGGAAATGAAAAAAAAAACTCAAACCAAACATACTCAATATATCCCCCGCCAGAGGCCGTTTGGGGAGAATAAGATGTCGCAGCACTACGCCCTAGTTTTACGATAGGAGAAATTCAAGTGAAGACCCTCAGCTTAGTGCACAGTAAAATATTGAGTGATATATGTAAAGAATCATATGATTCGAAAAGGTTCAAAACTATACCTGAGCCCATTACGTAATTCACATGAGACTTACCTAAGGGGACTATCTCAAATATCTCAAATCCAATCAAACAATTACCTTTTACTTTTTAATCTCCACCACGCACTAATAATCAATACCTTTTAATCTATACCACACATTCACCATCAATACTTACAAAACTTACACATCTATCACATATAATTATTCTCCTAAAATACATCAATTTTACTCCAAATATTGTACTTCGGCCGGGACATATCATGTATTGTCAAGAAAAAGTTAGTTTTGAAACCAATAACTAAATAAATAACAATTGAGAAATATATTAAAGAAAATCAAGTGATTAAAACTCACCATGAAAAATTATTAATTACGAGGCATTCTGACCCGTGCGATGCACAGGCCTTGTTTACCATTAACAAATCAAACTTTTATTTATATCACTAACTCAAACTCAAAATGTTTTGTATGTGTGTTACATATTTTTCCAATTTTCTCAAACATTAATCGAGATAGCAATTGACATAAGTGGCTTCGTCTTAGATCATGCTACTATTTGAACCATGCCAATCGTGATTTAGCGTTGCATGTCATTATGCATTGGTTCTTCAGTAATTCATGCTTGACACGGCTTGGTAAAAATAAATTTCGGATTGGGCAAATTTTTCTTGATAAATGAAAGCGTGAGGCCTGCACCCATCGAGGTCTTTGTTATCTTTTCCTGATTGTTAAAGATAGTTACTAAACAATACCAATCTAGAAAACTTTATGTTGCAAATATTCGGTAATAATTTTTATCTTTTAATAAATAAGGTTATAGTAGCAATACAACAATATCGACAGTACCGATATGCTTATAGCTCAAGGACGACTCTTTACTCACCTGTTCCACATTTACCATTCACAAATATTCATGGATACTCCCAATGGGTTTGAAAACTACCAACCTTCTATGATGCTACCTCTCTTGCATGCCACTTGGTCCGCTTCATGGACGACTTGAGAACATGCTCCACGATTCGCTTCTTTCTTTTTCGACCTAAATAAAGTAATAAACTAAAAGTTTGCGTAAAATATTTAATTTTTTACTATCCATATATCTAAAATATATTTTTTTACCATCTCATAAAAGTGTGGTTACTCATCAATCTTCCATGATTATTGTTGTGACCCATATTTTTTGGGAGCATAAACGCCTTGTTTCCGATTGTGTTAATAAAAATGTAGATGCTTTGTTTGGCACACCAAGATTAAGACATTTAAACATTCGAAGATTGAACATTGTTCTTGAACAATTGTGGAGTGGTGGATAAAACGTAAGCGGGTTATTTATACAACGAATATGCAGAATTGAGTGTAGCTTAACAGCAAAAGGAAATGGAAGGATTGGAAGACGTTTTTCCTGCACAAAATAAATTGAGACTCTTTTAAGTGCACATAGTCATTATAATTAATCTAGTTGACTGTGTACGGGTCCAAACGTCTCGTTAAACTAAAAAGTACAATTTTGGAAATACATCATCCCTTATTTTTCTTATAAACCCCATAACCCTAAATTAATTATTTTTTCGGATCCGTCACATTTACCTCACCCCTCTTTTCTTTCAATTTCATCTAAAATATCTCAAAACTCCCTCTATCATCCAAAACCTCCATAATTTCTACCATCAACATCAACTAATCGGATCCGGCCACAGATCCTATCTTGTTTTTTGATTAACAGCGCCGCTGGAATGTTTGTTGGACTCCAAATCTGTAACACCCCCAAAACCGTATGGGAATATTACACGCCGTAGACCCCTTCCACAAGGATCTACTAGGCTAAACATCCATAAACGACTAAATGCTTGCCCGGCCAGGGTCAAACAATATAATAATGCAGACCGTTAAGGTCACTTACACATAAACACACAGACCGATGAGGTCACACAACTCTATCAACAGAACTGACTAACAACATTACCCACACAGGGGTCGAAACACAATACAGCAGAAGACTGAATGAACTCTAACAATACAACCAAACTCTACCAACTCTCGACTCTTGATTAGTATCGCAGCTCGTCATCCTCTTGTGCCAATCCTGTGACTGCTCCCCTGAATCTGCATGTACCTGGACGGAAAACAGACATCCACCCCTCGATTACTCGGGGGTTAGTAAAACTCCACTGTTTTACTAGTGCAAGTATCAAATCATACGAAATGTAACAAGCAATTAATAGTCGTGAATCAAATATAATAATCAAGTGTCAAATATTCCCGGGAGGTTTTCACAAGGGAAGATAAGCTATGAAGCACTCAAAAATAAGATTATCATCTCGGGAATTTTTAGAATTTCAAAACCTTTCGAAAATCTTAGGGTCTTAACCCAAATCTCAAATTGTATTTCAACAATTTACAACACGAAAATATTTCCATAAATCTCGCGGCCCAACATTCTTTCTTAAAACTTTTCCTTTAAAAACTTTGATTTGAAAAGTTTCATGCTCATGACACCGTGATCCACTGTCACGTGTCTCCGTAGGTTCAACAACCCGCACGGACTACACCACGCACAATTAAACAAGCATAATCAATTCCGACACCGTGATCCACTGTCACGTGTCTCCGTAGGTTCAACAACCCGCACGGACTATTAACGAGACATAACCAATTCCGACACCGTGATCCACTGTCACGTGTCTCCGTAGGCTTAACAACCCACACGGACTATATCAATCACAACAATCACACACATAGTCCTGACACCGTAGTCCACTGCCACGTGTCACCGTAAGCCCCGTCGAGCTCACCCGATTGGACGCACTGTGTCCGAAACTCATGGTCCACTGCAATGCGTTATCGTAGGCCTCGTCAGACCAGCACGATTGGACCTCAGTACCTCACTAAGTTCTGACCCCGTAGTCCACTGCCACGAATCCTCGTAGGTCCCGTCGAACCAACACGAGTGAACTTAGCGGCCACACACATATTCACATTTACATTACATACAACAATGAGCACAATTAATCAATCACCTTGATCACCACAAAATCGTACATTGCACGCACATAACACAACCTCAACACTCGCAACAACTATCATCAATCAACGACATTTAACCAACATAACACACATTCGGTACACAATACATTGCACAACCACGTGTACAACCATATCATATGTACATCGCAATCCTGCACAAATGGCACAACGCCTAACACGTATACCAATATAACACTATTATCACAAAGCCTTCAAATTTCGGAAAACACAACCAACTCAAACGGAACATATTTACGAAGGCACACAAAATCATCATAAATCTCATACGTGATTACTAGTCGCAAGATACAAGTCGTATAGTAAGATACTTGCCTTAATAACCGCTACCAAACGCTCCGAAGAACACGGTTCGACCGGGAAGCTCGAACCCCAAAGAAGGCAACGAACGGAAGGGTCCCGACTCGAGTTCTTCACAAGAATTCGTTCCTAAGTCACAACGATATCAATTCAATCACAATTCTACGAAAACGTATGGAACTTCCCAAGTTCTACCCATTGAGGCATTTTATCGGACACTTTGAAGGCGTAGTCCAATTCAATCGATTATTCAAAGAAATACTCAAATACGTTCCACAAAACTTCAAGGGTATTGAATGATTACGAGTTTACAATCAAGTTTCATCAGCAATCTAAATCAAAATAAAGAAAATCGGCCAAAACACCAAGAAACCCCAAGAACATCCAAAAACCAAAAGTTTAGGTGTTCTTACCTTCGATCCGGGTGGAAGATGATGTTAATCCATGATTCCAACTTCCAAAACATGTTGTTATAAGTTGATTCTACTCAAAACCATCGATCAATGGTGAAAAATCGCGGAAGGAACGAAGAAAAGTGGAAAATGCCGGATATGACTCGGTCTAGGCCTTAAATAGCCGGACACTGCCGGACGCTTACGTACGAATCGGCCGCCCTTACGCACGTGAATCGCCATGGCCGAAGTCTCGCTAGAAATGCGGCATCGTTACGCACGAATCGGCCGAGGCTTACGACGTAATCGCCCTACGTACGTAATCGCCGAGCACTACTGCCGTAACTCGGCTGGCCGGCCTGGCCTGCATCGCCGGCCATGACTCGGCCGGCCAACTCCGACGGCCCGAACGACCGAAACCCGAACTCGAATACGAATCCGAAGATACGGTTACGAAGTACTCGCAAAGACGAATCCGAACACTAAGAGAACACACGCTCGACCACCCGAGGGCTCGAAATTGACAACTAAGTAATTACCCCCAAACTTTGGGAAATTACGAAAATGGCCCAAAACGCCCGAAAATCACGATACATGATCGAATAACCAAACCGAAGTTCACAACACGTCTAACAAAGTTAAACGGACTTACGGAAAACTCAAAACAGCAGTTTTGAACGAGATTCGCAAGAATCGAACTCAAGTGCGGAAAAGTCGCTAAAAAGCACGGAACTCAACAAAACGGCACCGAAACAAACTCGGATGTCAAAAAGTGTAGAATTAATTATTCTCAGAATGACGAAACGGTCATGAGCGAGTCGTCAAAACGGACTTCCGCCGAAAAAAAGAAATTACCGGAAATCGAAATTACGGGTATTACATTCTATCCTCCTTAAAAGAAGTTTCGTCCCGAAACTTAAAACAAGTAGGAAGAAGCAATATCCACTGTCAGGAAGACTCGACGAGATACACAAAAACTGAAAACTCGCGCCCAACGGCGAAACGCTGCAAGAAACGCAAAGAGACATACGGCGTGAAAACACGCTCCACGACGACCAACACAACGCCACCGATAGAGACATAATAAAACCAACAAGTGACAAGCGTCATCAAACTGATAATACAACCAAGTCGATTATCCGAACAATCACAAAACACAACGAACGAAAATCAATATGATCGACCACCCCAACGGTACATCAATCAAAACGCGAGCCCATCGCTGAACAAATACGGAATTCCACCGCCCAAGGGTTGGAAGATCGAAACGAGACTAATTTCCCGAACATAAGGAAATTAGGAAGGAGTCTGAACGCTCAACAATCACGAAACGGGATCAAGAAAAACCGAACAATCAAACGATCAAACCACAACGATCGAGACAATAAAAATCGAACCATCATGTTCGAATCGCGAAGAACAATAAAATTCAAACAACAACTCCAAGGTTCACATCTCGACTCGAGACAATATATGATCCGGTGAAAACAACAATATGTGCATTCACATAAGATCCACAGGAAAGGGAATAGCAATTGAAAAGTCACAACGACAAACGAGTTATTCCGAAATAATACCACACTCGTTCGATCAACAAAAGCAAGGGGCAGGACAAGCTCAGAAAATGTCAACGAACATAAACGTGTCGACAAAGTCGAAAATACAGAAGTTCAAAATCCGATCCACTTCGAATAAAAGAACTAATATGACCAAAAGATGTTACTTCCGAACAAGGTTCACAAGAATCGAACCGGACTCGGAAAAGTCACAACGATAACCAGATCGACCCAAAACAAGATCACAGCTCGTTCGAACGACGAATCCGAAATACAGAACAAGTCCAGAAAGTATCAAGGAACACGAGTGAGTCGATAGACCTGAGAAAGAGGAAATGCAGAAGTCCAAAAACAATACGAGTATTACATTCGACCTCTTATAAAAGAAATGTCGTCCCCGCAACTCACAACAACGGAAACAAGGTAACAACACAAAAATCAACCGACAGAAAAATCTCCCATGGGCCTCTCAGAGCCGATCCTGATATCTGTGCTGAAGTTCGCGCCCCGAAAGACTCGGAACCCAACTCGCAAAACTGGATCCTGTGACGAGAAAGATAATTGGTACGTGCATGCTCCCGGCACACCACAGTTGAAACACCTCGGCTCGGCATACCGAAAATACAACTGCTAGGTACAATGGAATATAACGTCGCAAAACAACAACCCGGAGATACCAACTTGGCATAACATATCAACACATACTAAAATCACAACAACCACGGCATTGTTCGACGATTACAAATTTCGAACGATAGCCAGTACACAATCACAACCCTCATGAACAATCACCCATGTGCATAAACGCACAAAAATCCAAGCTTCAACAGCTCACACTCGTGCGACAACACGCAAATCACCACGAGGCAACAAATAGTAAATACTAGTTCACACCTCTCACAGAGGGCTAGTACAACAAATGCGTGGCAACGCCTCGATGTTCATGCCACCAATTCGATCATACTCGGGAGCAAACACCATAACAACAACGCGAACATCATACATACATACCAAATTTCAAACGGAATGGACAGGTTTTGAAAACGAAAACCTCCTTTTGAAAATAATTTAGAAAAACACCGGTTGATCTTGAGTATCACCTTTCAAAAAAAACACAAACGTGAAACATCGTTATCGAGACTTTGGAGAACCATTTCGCATTTGATAAAAATGAGGACACTTTCTCTTAGTGAAAAACTTTCAGAATATTCGACCCTCGGGTCTAAGTAAAAGTGTTTCTAAAATATTGAAAATATCTCAAAACATTTTGGTCCTCGAGGTAGAAGAATTTTGAAACATATTGTGGCACCTTGGATGTACCACGAGAAAATAATTCATTTTAAAAGTACGTCTTGAAATTTATTTTCCAAGATACTCAAGGTTTTCAAAGATAATTCAATGGGCTAGAATGCCCAAAAATTTCAGGTAATTACACGGAATATTATAGCGCCGTGGGTCCCACGCCGGAACCCATCAGGATAAAAACCATTTACAAAAACGCCAAAAGGCCGATGACGGTAATATTTCAAAAACTCACAAAAGCCATTTACAAAATACTAAATACCGTCATAAGAATTTTGCCAAAACGATCAAGGCCATAACGCCAAAAACTCGGTTAAGGGAATCGATTTTCAAAATAAAACTCAGTCGGTAAAATACCGAAAGCCATTACAAAATAACTCACGCAGCGGATAAAAAAAAAGTGCAGTCCAACATGCACAATCCAATTGAATACGTCTCACAACATCTAGTTTAAACATATAACAAAACCATTCCTCGGAGTTTTTCACGAACTCAATCGTCGATACCTTTTCGAAATCCATCAAGGTTTACAACTTCCACACCATGCCACACCACCCGGTGGTTCAAAGATAAAACAATAATGTGCTCAGTTCTATACACATACTATATGCCACAAGTACTAAACACAACTATATTACACAATACTGTGTAAATAAAATCATGCACCGCAATTAACTCACTAAGATAAAATCGAGATACACAGGTACTTCGCATAAAAGAGGAGACTTACATCCACAGGCCGCACGGAGATGACGGTCGCCCACGATACTAATCTCATCCAACAACATAACCGACACGTTGTGACTACGCACAACTCAACTTGTCACCTGACGACTCGAACGACAAGACAACACATTACTCGACAAACCACGACTCGACTCGACCCGACAACCTAGGTTTTCGCAACCTAAGCTCCGATACCATAAATGTAACACCCCCAAAACCGTATGGGAATATTACACGCCGTAGACCCCTTCCACAAGGATCTACCAGGCTAAACATCCATAAACGACTAAATGCTTGCCCGGCCAGGGTCAAACAATATAATAATGCAGACCGTTAAGGTCACTTACACATAAACACACAGACCGATGAGGTCACACAACTCTATCAACAGAACTGACTAACAACATTACCCACACAGGGGTCGAAACACAATACAGCAGAAGACTGAATGAACTCTAACAATACAACCAAACTCTACCAACTCTCGAATCTTGATTAGTATCGCAGCTCGTCATCCTCTTGTGCCAATCCTGTGACTGCTCCCCTGAATCTGCATGTACCTGGACGCAAAACAGACATCCACCCCGACATTACTGGGTTAGTAAAACTCCACTGTTTTACTAGTGCAAGTATCAAATCATACGAAATGTAACAAGCAATTAATAATCGTGAATCAAATATAATAATCAAGTGTCAAATATTCCCGGGAGGTTTTCACAAGGGAAGATAAGCTATGAAGCACTCAAAAATAAGATTATCATCTCGGGAATTTTTAGAATTTCAAAACCTTTCGAAAATCTTAGGGTCTTAACCCAAATCTCAAATTGTATTTCAACAATTTACAGCACGAAAACATTTCCATAAATCTCGTGGGGCTCGGCCCAACATTCTTTCTTAAAACTTTTCCTTTAAAAACTTTGATTTGAAAAGTATCATGCTCATGACACCGTGATCCACTGTCACGTGTCTCCGTAGGTTCAACAACCCGCACGAACTACACCACGCACAATTAAACAAGCATAATCAATTCCGACACCGTGATCCACTGTCACGTGTCTCCGTAGGTTCAACAACCCGCACGGACTATTAACCAGACATAACCAATTCCGACACCGTGATCCACTGTCACGTGTCTCCGTAGGCTTAACAACCCGCACGGACTATATCAATCACAACAATCACACACATAGTCCTGACACCGTAGTCCACTGCCACGTGTCACCGTAAGCCCCGTCGAGCTCACCCGGTTGGACGCACTGTGTCCGAAACTCATGGTCCACTGCCATGCGTTATCGTAGGCCTCGTCAGACTAGCACGATTGGACCTCAGTACCTCACTAAGTTCTTATCCCGTAGTCCACTGCCACGAATCCTCGTAAGTCCCATCGAACCAACACGAGTGAACTTAGCGGTCACACACATATTCACATTTACATTACATACAACAATGAGCACAATTAATCAATCACCTTGATCACCACAAAATCGTACATTGCACGCACATAACACAACCTCAACACTCGCAACAACTATCATCAATCAACGACATTTAACCAACATAACACACATTCGGTACACAATACATTGCACAACCACGTGTACAACCATATCATATGTACATCGCAATCCTGCACAAATGGCACAACGCCTAACACGTATACCAATATAACACTATTATCACAAAGCCTTCAAATTTCGGAAAACACAACCAACTCAAACGGAACATATTTACGAAGGCACACAAAATCATCATAAATCTCATACGTGATTACTAGTCGCAAGATACAAGTCGTATAGTAAGATACTTGCCTTAATAACTGCTACCAAACGCTCCGAAGAACACGGTTCGACCGGGAAGCTCGAACCCCAAAGAAGGCAACGAACGGAAGGGTCCCGACTCGAGTTCTTCACAAGAATTCGTTCCTAAGTCACAACGATATCAATTCAATCACAATTCTACGAAAACGTATGGAACTTCCCAAGTTCTACCCATTGAGGCATTTTATCGGACACTTTGAAGGCATAGTCCAATTCAATCGATTATTCAAAGAAATACTCAAATCCGTTCCACAAAACTTCAAAGGTATTGAATGATTACGAGTTTACAATCAAGTTTCATCAGCAATCTAAATCAAAACAAAGAAAATCGGCCAAAACACCAAGAAACCCCAAGAACATCCAAAAACCAAAAGTTTAGGTGTTCTTACCTTCGATCCGGGTGGAAGATGATGTTAATCCATGATTCCAACTTCCAAAACATGTTGTTATAAGTTGATTCTACTCAAAACCATCTATCTATGGTGAAAAATCGCGGAAGGAACGAAGAAAAGTGGAAAATGCCGGATATGATTCGGTCCAGGCCTTAAATAGCGGACATCACGGACGCTTACGTACGAATCGGGCCGCCCTTACGCACGAATCGGCCATGGCCGAAGTCTCTCGCCCGAAATGCCGGCATCGTTACGCACGTAATCGGCCGAGGCTTACGACGTAACCGCCTTACGACGTAATCGCCGAGCACTACCGGCCGTAACTTCGGCCGCCTGGGCCTGCATCGCCCGGCCATGACTCGGCCGGGGCCAACTCCGACGGCCCGAACGACCCCGAAACCCGAACCTGAATACGAATCGAAAATACGGTTACGAAGTACTCGCAAAGACGAATCCGAACAATAAGAGAACACACGCTTCCGACCACCCGAGGGCTCGAAATTCAACAACGGAAGTAATTACCCCAAACTTTGGGATATTACGAAAATGGCCCAAAACGCCCGAAAATCACGATACATGATCGAATAACCAAACCGAAGTTCACAACACGTCTAAAAAAGTTAAACAGACTTACTGGAAACTCGAAACAGCAGTTTTGAACGAGATTCGCAAGAATCGAACTCAAGTGCGGAAAAGTCGCTAAAAAACACGGAACTCAACAAAACGGCACCGAAACAAACTCGGATGTCAAAAAGTGTAGAATTAATTATTCTAAGAATGACGAAACGGTCATGAGCGAGTCGTCAAAATGGACTTCCGTCGAAAAAAATAAATTACCGAAAATCGAAATTACGGGTATTACAAAATCCGGTGTTTATGTAGTCGGATTTTGAATCTTTGTTGGCCTCCAAATTCGGAAACATTAACCATCGCCTGATTTTAGGTAACCCGTACGCTGCCACGAACCATCGCAGTCGCATCTTAACACCGTATCTCAGCCTAACCGCCGCAGAAATAGTTGATAGATGGCGATTGTGGGTTGTTTCATGTATGAGATTGTGCACCAGGTTACATATGTGTATCATATGGTGGTTGTGGTATTAGCTTTTTTGTGTTCATCAAAAGGTGTATTGGATGGCATCACAATCTTCTCAATCGCCGTAAACGAAGAATTAACATTTATCTCAACTATCCAACTGAAAGTCTTATATAATGGCATTGTTTGATTTTTTTTATGTGGTAAATTGTAACTGATGAAGGAAGATGAATGTAACTAATGAAGGAAAATGGATGTAACAGTAAAATCATCATTTCGTTTTCATATTTACAGTCAATTTCAAACACTTATTACACTTATTAGTATTTATTATTTAAACTAGATATATTTTTAGTCATTAAGACTCCACAATAAATGAATGGAATTTCAAATACTTCTCACACTTATTAGTATTATTTATTTAAATTAGATATAATATATTTTTAGTCATTAAAACTCCACAATAAATGAATGGACTGAATCTTTATATATACGAGGCATTCGCACCCGTGCGATGCACCGAACTTGTTTTTCGATAAAAATTAAATTTTTGCTTATGTCTAAAACTCAAAATTTTTAAAAAAATCAATATTTTCTTGTAAAAGCACATATTAATATTGTAGTTTTGGCTTGATATTTGTTGCTAAAAAGTTAACAGATTTAAAACTTGACATTTGGTAGTATAGGTCCTTTATGTAGTCAAGTGATTTTATTCTTTATATGCAGGATTAACTTAATTTCTTATAATAAGATGATATCAAAGACATAACTCGGATGATATCGCATGAAAGCAAAATATTGTATGCATATATACAAATTGCTACAAAGTAGCTATTTGTAGTATCAAACAACCATAGCTTACCTTGTAATAAGTTCATGCATCATTGTGTAGTTTATAAATACGAAAGAATGTTGATTTCAAGTAGTAGAATTTTCACATGTTACTATCTTTTGACACTCACTGGAAATTGGGTTACACTAAAACCAAAATAAGAAATAAAGATTCTAATTCATTATAACATTACTAACTCTTAACATTTTGCTTGTAAAAAATTTCACCCACGCTATTCAAAGACAAATGATCTAACTTGTAATATGCAACTGAGAGTCATGATAGAAGGTAGATCGACACTCTTACTTGAAAAATTATCGCTTGTTTCCAAAATCTTCATCCCTGAAAAAAAGAGTCTCAGTCTTCATCCTCAAAAAAGAAAAAGAATAATTAAGCTAATGTAAATGGAGTTACTGCAAATAAATTTTTTAATCAAATATTAAAGAAAAGCTAACTGACATTAACATATATTGTTACAAATACAATTACAAATGAAGCACTATTCCTAGTTGTATAATGGCGTCCTATCCTTCAAAGAAACAATACAATAAACCACGCATACACATTTTACTCTATAATTTAATCTTCATTTAAAGAGGCTACTGAAATTCACGTCTTTTCAATTATCCATCCGCCTCATTTAAAGAGGCTACTGAACTTCACGTCTTTTCAATTATCCATCCATAACCAACTTTGTACATCCACTCTATTTAAATTAAATGCATCATTTTGTTTTTAATTATCAATAACGTACTTTGTCAATTTAACATCAAATGAATTGAGTGGTAAACCATTGAATAAGACTCAATTGCACATAATTGATTTTATAATTTTATATTATTGCATTTAATCTCAATCTATTTTATAATTTTATTTATCGTATATAAAGATTAAGTCATCAAGACTCCACAATTAATGATTGGACTCGATCTTTATCTTTCAATAGTTGGTTTCGTGAGTTTTTTTTTTTTTTTTTCCTTTTAATGTTCTCAAAGTTTATTTGGGATAAGTGCCCTCTAAATTAGTCAATAATTATTTGAGTAATACCATAACATGAAAACGATAATATAACTTTGAGTAATAATTATTTGCCTTTAATTGTCCCACTGTTCTGCTTTTCTTTTAACACACCCGTACATCTCTGTTTTCTTCTGTACATTGAAAGAGTTCAATTTCAAGTTAGGAATACATATAATTTAGATTTCAAAAACAATTACAAATGTCATATAGAGTAAAGAAATAACATATGTAAAGTTAAGGATTACTAAGATCCAATATAGAGTAAAGAGATAACATATATAAAGTCTTACAAAATGTTAGAAATCATGTACACAATTATATGTAATCAGATATATAGAATGAAATTAATTACCCCATCATCGAGAAAGATACAATCCAACTTCTTTGGCAACAAACTTATAAAGTCTCATTTGTTCTTACCAACCATGAACCAGCATTCTTGGTATGCAATGGGCTGAGATACTTAACCTGTAGAATATATACAGAGGAGAGCTATGTTTGATGTTTGGAATCCTAACTTGTGCGACACAAGATCTGTGAGGAAGGCAAATATTTTAATGGTATATATAGAAGCATAGTACGACTTGAATTTGGATCTCAAAGGGCAACATGCTAGGTTTTCAATACAAATGATGATATTTAAGCCTAATGCATTACTCCTCATTATAATTTCAAACGGCTGTTATTTAATTTTTAGAATTAATCACGCGTTTTTTCTGAAACTCATAAGTCATGACACGGTTGGAATCTAATTTTAAAATATAAGATATTTTAAAATGCATTTAACACTCTCCATTTAATATGGGTTCAAGTTTTAACACTCTCCATTTAATATGAGGACTGAACCTTTATATATACGAGCCGTTACGAACCCGTGCGATGCACCGGCTGTGCTTTTGGTTGAATATTTATGTGTTTTGTACGTAATGTTTGTGCAGATGTTTATATACTTTGTATCAAGGTTGCGTTAATGTGTGTAATATAAGTTATATCACTATGTAACGCCCCGACTTTCTAGGGGTAATTATTGAGGAAAATAAATAAAAGGTAAATTTGACGAAGAATAACGCCTACAAAGTCGAGTCGCTACACTAACATAAATTAAATACCTTTAAATAAGGCAATAACATGTTATAGATACGAAATAAAATTTCCGTCGGAAGAATAAATTATAAATTATTAATTTCTAACAAAAGTTTCCCCAAAAGAATTTCGAAACATTTGACATAAGAAAAACATCATTTAATAAATTTCATTCATATGCCCTCTCGCCGCTTCCTTCGTTCATCCTAGGTTTAACTCATGGATCAATAAAGGTGGAGTGAGCTTCCTTCAACTCGTGGAAATGTCACTTATCACAGTAATATACAATCTCATGAAAAGCAAAAAATGAATAATCTATCATATCTTTTCCTCAACATGAATACATACACACAATATTACGTATATCATGAATCTAGCACACATAACACAAATATTGAGGTTGCGCAGGTGTCCTCGCAACAACATGAAACATACACAAAATATCACATACAACATGAATCGAGCATGCATGTGAATATTGAGGTTGCGCAGGTGTCCCCGCAACAACATATATCTTAAGATAGCCTCTTTACACGTATATATGTGAGCCTGATTCACAACATGTATCGTCAATTTTTAAATATGAATCGAATATCACATATTGAATTGAATATCACATATACAATACAATTAAAGCAATTAAAGTGATAGTGAAAATTACCACGAATAAATGATGTTGTCTGACTTGAATATGGAGATGCTCGACCCACAGTCCTAAGCCCGTAAATCCTCGATAAAGTCTACATGTAATAATATTTTAATCATTATAAAATATTACGATATAATGACGGAAATTAAAATATATTTGCATAAAATCGCACTAATTATTAATATTAATTGAAATGTCAATATTTTAATGTCTTGGTCAAAATGAGACAGAATTGGAGATTTTAAAGTTGAGTAGGGTCAAATTGTAAGAGTTGAGAAGCTGACTGAGTTAAAATCGAAGAATCATAAATCAAAACGGGTTTAAAATGAAGTATACAGAATTTCTGAGGTTAAATTGAAAGCTGCAGGAAAATGTGGGCTAAATTGCAAAACCCTAATAAATGTTTCAAAATTAGTGTCATTAATACTCTCCAATCATTTTTAGGACTCAATCTTTCATTATATATGATGATATAGAAGATAAGATAAGATAAGATATAAACTCATGAAATCAATTAGGATGTAAATGTCTACTATGATTTAGTTAACCAATTAATACCTCAATTTTATCCATTTCATTAGAAAAGTATAAATTTAGATAATAAATTCGTTATTACAAAAATAAAATTGAAGTTAATTTAAAATTTCCGTAAGATTCTAAATATATTATAAGAAAATTTAACAAATATATAAATATTAAATAACACTTAAAATATTCATTTTTGTTAATCTAAAAATAAGTTTAGGAAAAAAGTACCAACAACACCGAGCTAACCACCACCAATTTTTTTTTTTTTTTTGATAAGACGCTTTCAACAATCACCACAGCTGACTGAGAGTTAATAGCCGATGTTTTTCTTTTTTTTTTCTGGATAGGATGTCGTCGATATGTAAGTTCTTGAACTTTTATGTGTTTGGATATGTGTGATATGTTTTAGTGGATTAATATCTGCAGACTATTGAATATTTTCATTACGTATCGTTAAAAGATATTTATTTCATTAAATATAATGATATATAATATTATATAAATAATGGATTGGTCACTCTTTTTTTTTTTGCTTGTTTAATCGGATGAAAAATCAAAAGCCAAATACTAATTAGAAAATTCATTTCTAGGTATATTCTACATATTGAGTTAATTTTTTATGGTGGAATTTCAAACTCTAATAGATAAATGAGAGCGGTATATACTATATAGTCGCTTTTCTTTATTTGTATAATAATTTTAGATATTATTGGAAATGTTCTTTTTTTTTTAAATATATATATATATATATATATATATATATATAGGAAATAGATCATATGAAAATTAATTACCTTGTGAAATCTAGAAACTTTTGTAGGTCATTGATATTAGTGATCTAACGACTGTAGATGAGTAGAATTATATGCATTTATGTATTTTTTTTATCGTTATTTGTCAGATATATCTTACCAGAACGCAACAAATAATAACAAACATGCAATGAAATTATTTAATAATGCAATTGTTTTCTAGATTTCACAATTAAAACTGTTTCCACCATATATATATATATATATATATATATAGAGAGAGAGAGAGAGAGAGAGAGAGAGAATAGATCATATGAAAACTAATTACCTTGTGAAATCTAGAAACTTTTGTAGGCCATTGATATTAGTGATCTAACGGCTGTAGATGAGTAGAATTATATGAATTTATGTATTTTTTTTATTGCATTATTTGTTGCATATACTAGCGACCAGCTTGATTCAACAAATAATAACAAATATGCAATGAAATTACTTAATAATGCAATTGAGTTCTAGATTTCACCATTAAGGGTGTTTTCACCATAGTGTTTATATATATATATATATATATATATATATATATATATATATATATATATATATAAGAAATGTGGAATTGTAATAGAATTCAAAGAATCAAGGTTGTGACCAGCTCATGATGAGTACCAAACAATTAGGGGGTGGTATAATTTATTCTGGGTTTTTTATGATCAGGCATCATTCACTTGCTACCTATTCTCTTAATTAGTTATGCAGATATAAATACATAATAATTTAATTATTAAGTAACATTTTAAATCCACCCATATTAATTCCTTATTCTCTTAACATTTTTTTCATTGTTTTCTTTTAAAAAATTTATATTTTTTGACATATTATCGACATTATTGTATTGAAGATATTTATATTGTAATGTCAATATATATATATATATATAAAAGGAAATACACTCCTTTAGCCACTTTGCCATAGTCAATGACAATATTTGTCAAGGAACTTAGTTTGTACAAATTCTAGCAAAAAATGACATGGTTGGACCAATATACCCTTACTTTTCAATAAAACTAACCCACTCTATCTCTCTCCTTATCTTTTAAGTTTAAGGTTACGAAGTATGTATTTAAATCACTGCTACTATGTGTTGTTTACCTTCGTGTTATTATATCGTAACCGTATCTTATTTACCGTGTTAGAATATTGTACACGAAGTACCGATGTGAATACGATATTTATTTTTCGTTACATTCGTTACATTACCCGATTAATAATTGATCATTTATTATTTGTTTTTCGTTACGCTTCGTTACGTTCGTTACCAATATAGTAACATGTTAAGTTTAAATGGTACACTTGGTAAGAAGTTACAATTTCTTACCAATATACCAGAACCCCCTTAAGACAGATACTAATTTGTAGCTGGAAATAGTTACGGTTACGCTAATACTGTAACACCCCCAATCCGCTCAGGGATATTACACGCCGTAGAACATTTCCTCAAGGATCTACCAGGCTGGTAACGACATATAACAACTCAACCATGCCTTTAAGGCTAAAACGACTCAGTAGACCGATTTGATCTTTCAACAAATACATACAACTCAAATACAACTCATGCCCACGCAGGGGACAAAATACAACTACACCCGTACAACGGGAACAATACAGCAGCGGAAAATAAAGTACAACTGAACCAACACACGATGTACGGTTCCTCATGTGATTAGTATCGATCATCTTTCATCATCCTTCGTGCCGACCCTGTGTTATGCTCCAAAACCTGAATGCAAAAACAGACATCCACCCCCCGAATACTCGGGGGTTAGCAAAACTCCACTGTTTTGCTAGTGCAAGAACAAAGTGCAAATACGAGACATACAATTCACATTCCACGAATAACAATAATCAAGGATCCTCAAATATCCAAACGAAACGAAAAGTACTTCCCGAGGCAAGAGTTTGAGAAAACATTTCAAAATCAAAATATCATAAATCAATGGAAGTAATTTATAAAACGGTTTAGAATGCCATCGAGAGTTTTAATAGAAAACAATTTAGGATTATCAAATCCTACTTTTCAAAATCCACAAGACAAAAGGGGTCATCGCCCCAAAGTTTACTTTCCGTAAAATAACCTTTACTAAACCGTTGGGATTTTAGCCCCAAACCCGTCAAATGACCTTTACAAAACCATTGGGATTTTAGCCCCAAAACTCATCAACTCACAGTACACAAGAACGACCACAAGGTTCGTCTCCCAACATCAAAATCCACAAATAAAGGATTTAAAACATAAACAACAAAATACTCTAGAGCCATCCTAGCCAAGTAGGCCAAACGAACAACTTACCTCTTACACACTTAGTCGATGCATGCAATCATGAAAACCGTTCAAAAGTACTCATTTCCGGAAATGCCAATATCAAATCACATTTGCAAAATGCACCACAATTAACCGTCGATCCACACCTCCGTGGACCCCTACCGAGACCCCGTCGGATCTAACCCGTAGTGGTTAAAAGCCAAGCTCGTCGATCCACACCTCCGTGGACCCCTACCGAGACCCCGTCGGATCTAACCCGTAGTGAGCATACACACACACACGTTACTCATGCAATACTAACATGCTAAGAATGTGAGTTCATTAAGAATACTCACTAGAGATGGCCATTAACTCGACACCATTATCAAACTCTTCAAAAATACAATAACAAGATTAAATACGGAATACACGATTCCATAACTTAAACAATAGGAGTATCATCATAAAATCCTTCAACGTTCAAAATAACCAAATCATAATCAATTCTCAAAACACCGTTCACAAATCACACTCGTTTTGAAAGAAAGCCTTTAACGAGGCCAAACCGAAATCCTTTGAAACTTCATTTCAAATAACCAAACAAACACATCAAGACGACCACCGATCATCATATCCATAAAATAAGAAAAGTATGGGCAAGGTACTTGCCTCGAATAAGAACAACGCGGAGAATCGACCGAAGTAGGTTGGCCCGAACTGACTACGAACCCGCCGACTCCACCGAACGCCAACTCACGTTCGTAAACTACGAAGGACAAAT
Organism: Orobanche coerulescens; assembly: GCA_033398695.1. Lineage (NCBI taxonomy): Eukaryota > Viridiplantae > Streptophyta > Magnoliopsida > Lamiales > Orobanchaceae > Orobanche > Orobanche coerulescens. The sequence continues at coordinate 5,396,236 of CM065811.1, read as the reverse complement.
AATAACAATGAAATGAATTCCATAACACGACTCAAAGCCGTTGAATTCAAAGAACGAATGACGAAAGTTCACGGATTTCCCCCAAAACGGCCAAGAACACGATTCGTTCTGTCAAATCACGAAAACGGAAATCCAAGTTGAAATATGGATATACAATCCATAGAATATGTTTAAAAACATCATTTAACCATAATCGGTCTATCGAAAACGGATGAAAAACGAGATCGGGGACAAATCCCCCAAAAAGTCAACTCGAAAGAAATCAAGAATTATACTTCGATTTGACGAAGAACAATGGATTAAATGATGTTAAACACAACAATACTACCAAGATTAATCATACCCATTATGAATTAATCAACAACACGGAACGAATCGGACGAAAATGCAAAAATCCCCAAATTCACGAAATTAGGGTTCTAAGGAAGATTACCTTGATTCGCTAGATCAAAGGATGATAACGGACGATTGATTGATGTTATGAACTCAAGAACTTCATGGATTTGTTGTTAAACAACATGGCTTCGTCGCCCATGAATCGCCATTCGCGGACGGAGAAGGAAGGAAATGAAAAACGAAGTGAAAAGTGGCTAGTCTATCATATATATACTGGGCCGGAACTAGCGTGCGCTAGCCTTCCCGGACTAGCGTGCGCTATCGGCCAGTACCGCCCGAGCACTCTCGGCCATGGCCCGCATGACCCGGCACCACCGACAAAATCTGCCGACCATGACTGGTCCACCCGACTCCCGCTAGCGTGCGCTACGGCCGGAAGCTTCTTGTGCACTGGCCCAAAGAGCCACTGGGTGACAAACTACCCAGTAACGTCGCTAGTCTGCCGCGGCGTGCGCTACCCTGCCCGGTTAGCGTGCGCTACGACCGGCGATGGCGCGTGCTACTGCCGATCTGGCCGAGTCGAACCTCGAAACCCCACTGTCGGCCCGATGGCGTCGTTGGTCGACCAGGCTAGCGTCGTTACACTGCCGGTTAGCGCGCGACCTTCCGGCGATAGCGTCGCTCGCCGGTTCTGCCCGCACCGTCCGGCCGGTGCCCGCATCGTCCGGCGATCCATAACCGTCCGGCGATCCGCAACCGTCGGCTCGGCGACCGATTTCCGAAACGCCGCGGGCGAACACGACGAAAAGTTCGCGGACAACATCAACGACCCGAAATGAAAACATAATACCATAATTAATCATACGCGACCAAGAAACGGGTCGAGACAACAATTCCAGATACGGATACCCGTAACTTTCAACAAATTACAAAATGGCCCAAAACGCCCGGAAATCACGATACGTGATCGAATAACCAAACCGAAGTTCACAACACGTCTAACAAAGTTAAACGGACTTGCTGGAAACTCGAAACAGCAGTTTCGGACGAGATTCGCAAGAATCGAACTCAAGTGCGGAAAAGTCGCTAAAAAGCACGAAACTCAACAAAACAACACCGAAACGAACTCGGATGACAAAAAGTGTAGAATTAATCATTCTCAGAATGACGAAACGGTCATGAGAGAGTCGTCAAAACGAACTTCCACTGAAAAAAAGAAATTACCGGAAATCGAAAATTGCGGATATTACATTCTACCCTCCTTAAAAGAAGTTTCGTCCCGAAACTTAAAACAAGTAGGGAGAAGAAATATTCCGCCAGGAAAGACTCAACGAGATACACAAGAATGCGTAAGTAACGCCCAACGGCGAAATGTTACAAACAACGTAAAGGAATATACGGCGTGAAAACACGCTCCACGGCGACCAACACAACGTCGCCGTTAGGGATATAATAAAACCAACAAGTGACAAGCGTCATCAAATGGATAATACAATCAAGTCAATTATACGAACAATCGCAAAACACAACGAACGAGAATCAATACGATTGACCAACCTAACGGTACATTGATCAAAACGCGAGCCAAACGCTGAACAAATACGGAATTCCACCGCCTAAGGGCTGGAAGATCGAAAACGAAACTAATTTCCCGAACTGAAGGGAATTACGAAGGAGCCTGAATGTTCACCAATCACGGAACGAGATCAATAAAAACCGAACAATCAAACGATCGAACCACAACGATCGAGACAACAAAAACCGAAGAATCATGTTCGAATCACGAAGAACAATAAAGTTCAAACAACAACTCCCAGGATGATCTGGTGAGAACTACAAGACATGCATTCCCATAAGATCCACAGGAAAGGGAATAGCGATTGAAAAGTCACAACGACAAACGAGTTATTCCGAAATGATACCACACTCGTTCGATAAACAAAAACAAGGGCAGGACAAGCTCAGAAATGTCAACGAACATAAATGAGTCGACAGAGTCGAAAACATAAGAGTTCCAAATCCGATCCACTTCGAATAAAAGAACTAATAGAACCAGATGATGTCACTCCCGAACAAGGTTCACAAGAATCGAACTGAACCCGAAAAAGTCACAGCGATAACCAGATCGACTCAAAACAAGATCACAGCTTGTTCGGACAATGAAACTGAAATACCGAACAAGTTCATAAAGTGTCAACAAACATGAGCGAATCGATAGACTGGAGAAAGAGAAAATACCGAAGTCAAAATAGTACGGGTATTACCTCCGACCTCGTCCACGAAATTCACAAAAACGGGAGCAAGGTAACAAGACATTAAACAATCGACACATAACGGAACCATCACCGATGCACACGGTCATACCAAACCAAGCTCTAACAGCTTGCACATGCGCGACAACGCAGAAATCGCCACGAGGCGACAACATTCAACACCAACATCCTGCCTCTCACAGGGGGCTAACACAACACATGTGTGGAAAACGACTCAACGCTCCCACCGCCAATTCGATCATACTCGGGAGCAAACATTAAAATGACAACGCGAACATCACACATACATACCCAGCCCTCAAACGGGAATGGATAGGTTTTAAAAAATGAAAACCTCATTTTGAAAATAATTTGAAGAATACCGGTTGATCTTGAGTATCACCTTTCAAAAAGTACAAACGTGAAACATCGTTATCGAGACATTGGAGAACCATTTCGCATTTGATAAAAATGAGGACACTTTCTCTTAGTGAAAACTTTCAAAATATTCTACCCTCGGGTCTAAATAAAAGTGTTGAAAATATCTCAAAACATTTTGGTCCTCGAGGTAGAAAAATTTTGAAATATATTGTGGCATCTAGGATGTACCACAAGAAAATAACTCATTTGAAAAGTATGTCTCGGAATTTGTTTTTCTAAGATACTCAAGGTTTTCAAAAAAAATCCAATAGGCCAGAATGCCCAAAACTCACACATACCGACGTTCACTAAAACAACTCCTAGCACACGCATCAAGAAGTTTAAGATCAAGACAATACATGTCTTTAAACGGAAATAAACGATAAAATACCACAGTCGAAGACCGCCTAGGATTCAGAACAAAACCACTGACCCCATTCGAGGCCTCTAAAGACCCTCCCGCACTGGCTAGTGAACAAGTCGAACGCGTATAAGCACAAAGCTTCCCCAATAGAACTTGTAAAACGTGCAAATCGATTCGAAAATCATCAACAACGAACAAAAACAACAATAAAAAGACATCACAAGCGACGACACTCCTCGTATAAATCAAATACGAGAGTCGACTAAATACATATCGTGAAATCAAAATTCACATAAGGATTCCATCACTTAACAAATAATCATAAAAATAGCTCGTGTCACACGAGGCACAACACAAAGAAGGGAGACTTACTTCCACAGGTCGCACGAAGATGATGATCGCCCCACGATACTAATCACGACCAACAAACTCAAACGACGCGTCGCGACACGACTCGATCGGATAAAATCCGACGAAACAAGACTCAAACAACACGACTTGACCCGGCACCTAGGTTTCCTCAACCTAAGCTCGATACCATTTATGTAACACCCCCAATCCGCTCGGGGATATTACACGTCGTAGAACCTTTCCTCAAGGATCTACCAGTGGTAACGACATATAACAACTCAACCATGCCTTTAAGGCTAAAGCGACTCGATGAACCGATTTGGTCTTTCAATAAATACATACAACTCAAATACAACTCATGCCCACGCAGGGACAAAATACAACTACACCCGCATAACGGAACAATACAAATGGAAAATAAAGTACAATCGAACCAACACACGATGTACGGTTCCTCATGTGATTAGTATCGATCATCTTTCATCATCCTTCGTGCCGACCCTGTGTTATGCTCCAAAACCTGAATGCAAAAACAGACATCCACCCCCCGAATACTCGGGGGTTAGCAAAACTCCACTGTTTTGCTAGTGCAAGAACAAAGTGCAAATACGAGCCATACAATTCACATTCCACGAATAACAATAATCAAGGATCCTCAAATATCCAAACGAAACGAAAAGTACTTCCCGAGGCAAGAGTTTGAGAAAACATTTCAAAATCAAAATATCATAAATCAATGGAAGTAATTTATAAAACGGTTTAGAATGCCATCGAGAGTTTTAATAGAAAACAATTTAGGATTATCAAATCCTACTTTTCAAAATCCACAAGACAAAAGGGGTCATCGCCCCAAAGTTTACTTTCCGTAAAATAACCTTTACTAAACCGTTGGGATTTTAGCCCCAAACCCGTCAAATGACCTTTACAAAACCATTGGGATTTTAGCCCCAAAACTCATCAACTCACAGTACACAAGAACGACCACAAGGTTCGTCTCCCAACATCAAAATCCACAAATAAAGGATTTAAAACATAAACAACAAAATACTCTAGAGCCATCCTAGCCAAGTAGGCCAAACGAACAACTTACCTCTTACACACTTAGTCGATGCATGCAATCATGAAAACCGTTCAAAAGTACTCATTTCCGGAAATGCCAATATCAAATCACATTTGCAAAATGCACCACAATTAACCGTCGATCCACACCTCCGTGGACCCCTACCGAGACCCCGTCGGATCTAACCCGTAGTGGTTAAAAGCCAAGCTCGTCGATCAACACCTCCGTGGACCCCTACCGAGACCCCGTCGGATCTAACCCGTAGTGAGCATACACACACACACGTTACTCATGCAATACTAACATGCTAAGAATGTAAGTTCATTAAGAATACTCACTAGAGATGGCCATTAACTCGACACCATTATCAAACTCTTCAAAAATACAATAACAAGATTAAATACGGAATACACGATTCCATAACTTAAACAATAGGAGTATCATCATAAAATCCTTCAACGTTCAAAATAACCAAATCATAATCAATTCTCAAAACACCGTTCACAAATCACACTCGTTTTGAAAGAAAGCCTTTAACGAGGCCAAACCGAAATCCTTTGAAACTTCATTTCAAATAACCAAACAAACACATCAAGACGACCACCGATCATCATATCCATAAAATAAGAAAAGTATGGGCAAGGTACTTGCCTCGAATAAGAACAACGCGGAGAATCGACCGAAGTAGGTTGGCCCGAACTGACTACGAACCCGCCGACTCCACCGAACGCCAACTCACGTTCATAAACTACGAAGGACAAATAATAACAATGAAATGAATTCCATAACACGACTCAAAGCCGTTGAATTCAAATAACGAATGACGAAAGTTCACGGATTTCCCCCAAAACGGCCAAGAACACGATTCGTTCCGTCAAATCACGAAAACGGAAATCCAAGTTGAAATATAGATATACAATCCATAGAATATGTTTAACAACATCATTTAACCATAATCGGTCTATCGAAAACGGATGAAAAACGAGATCGGGGACAAATCCCCCAAAAAGTCAACTCGAAGGAAATCAAGAAATATACTTCGATTCGATGAAGAACAATGGATTAAATGATGTTAAACACAATAATACTACCAAGATTAATCATACCCATTATGAATTAATCAACAACACGGAACGAATCGGACGAAAATGCAAAAATCCCCAAATTCACGAAATTAGGGTTCTAAGGAAGATTACCTTGATTCGCTGGATCAAAGGATGATAACGGACGATTGATTGATGTTATGAACTCAAGAACTTCATGGATTTGTTGTTAAACAACATGGCTTCGTCGCCCATGAATCGCCATTCGCGGACGGAGAAGGAAGGAAATGAAAAACGAAGTGAAAAGTGGCTAGTTTGTCATATATATACTGGGCCGGAACTAGCGTGCGCTAGCCTTCCCGGACTAGCGTGCGCTATCGGCCAGTACCGGCCGAGCACTCTCGGCCATGGCCCGCATGACCCGGCACCACCGACAAAATCTGCCGACCATGACTGGTCCACCCGACTCCCGCTAGCGTGCGCTACGGCCGGAAGCCTGCGCGCGCTTAGCTATCCGAGAGCCACCGGATCGACAAACTTACCTGTAACGTCGCTAGTCTGCGGCGTGCGCTACCCTGCCGGTTAGCGTGCGCTACGACCGAGCGATGGCGCGCTACCGCCGATCTGGCCGAGTCCGAACCTCGAAACCCCACCGTCCGCCCGATAGCGTCGTTGGTCGACTGTGCTAGCGTCGTTACACTGCCGGTTAGCGTGCGACCTTCCGGCGATAGCGTGCGCTCGCCGGTTCCTGCACCCGTCCGGCCGGTGCCTGCAATCGTCCGGCGATCCATAACCGTCCGGCCGATCCATAACCGTCGTGGCTCGACGACCCGATTTCCGAAAACGCACGGAACGAACACGACGAAAAGTTCGCGGACAACATCAACGACCCGAAATGAAAACATAATACCATAATTAATCATACGCGACCAAGAAACGGGTCGAGACAACAATTCCAGATACGGATACCCGTAACTTTCAAGAAATTACAAAATGGCCCAAAACGCCCGGAAATCACGATACGTGATCGAATAACCAAACCGAAGTTCACAACACGTCTAACAAAGTTAAACGGACTTTCTGGAAACTCGAAACAGCAGTTTCGGACGAGATTCGCAAGAATCGAACTCAAGTGCGGAAAAGTCGCTAAAAAGCACGAAACTCAACAAAACAACACCGAAACGAACTCGGATGACAAAAAGTGTAGAATTAATCATTCTCAGAATGACGAAATGGTCATGAGAGAGTCGTCAAAACGAACTTCCACTGAAAAAAAGAAATTACCGGAAATCGAAAATTGCGGATATTACAAATACGAAGTCATTAATTCGTAACTTCGTACTAGTTACACTTGGTAAGAAGTTACAATTTCTTACCAATATACCAGAACCCCATTAAAACAGATACTAATTCGTAGCTGGAAATAGTTACGTTACACTAATACGAAGTCATTAATTCGTAACTTCGTACTAGTTACACTTGGTAAGAAGTTACAATTTCTTACCAATATACCAGAGTGTAAACAGTGACACCCGTGCTAATTCGTAGCTGGAAATAATTACGGTTACACTAATACGAAGTCATTAATTCGTAACTTCGTACTAGTTACACTTGGTAAGAAGTTACAATTTCTTACCAATCGTAACAGTTACGAATTCGTAACATGTATACCAAAACTCCAATACGAAAATTTCAAATCGGCACAAATGTGTTATGAAATTCGAATTTCGTAACTTCATACTGATACGAAATGATAGAATCTTAATAGAAAATCAAGGCATAGTGATACGAAATGACAATATTGTAACATGGTAACCCAGTACGAAATGAATAAATCGTAACAACTGTAAATTCGTAACCACGTATGCAAACATGTGAAAAACTAGATATAAAACACCAATACATACAAATCGATCGGAAATCACCCCAAATATACCACGAATCACCAGAAATCATATGAAAACTTGTAAATCATCAAAAACAAATACGAAAATAACTTTATTTCAAACTAGATCTATGATTTTTTTTAGAGAGAGAAAGTTGGAGAAAGAGAAATAAAATCGATTATTTCAAGCTATTTCCTAACAATGGCAGTCTCCAAGATCTCATCTCTCTTGATGATGGCCGTGCTGGCATTAGTCACCCTCGCGGCGCAGTCTCGCTCAGCGGCACCATCGTTGTCGCCTTCCGCCGCGCCGTCGCAGTCGCCAGTCGCTGCAGTGCCTTCTCGTCGTCGCCGTCGCCGAGAAACTCTCCACCAGTAAGCCCCACGCCCGCTCCGGCGAGTTCCGAATCGCAGAGCTTCTGGGTGGCGCGTCGGAACCCGACGATGCACAGATCTGCTTGATCTGCTCGACAATCTCCTCTGGCAAGTCACCACACCACCACGCTCTGGTTGCAGGCGCCTTCAAAACTCAGGCGCCAACTTCGCCGGAGCTCTACTTTTCCGTGGCCCGGCTTGGCCAAGCCCCTCCTTCCTTGTCCGGTTGATTCTTCCTCCTTCCATGGCTTCTACTTCTCGGCCGCAACGACCTCCGACGAGAACCCGCAACCTCCGTCGGAGATACCTTCTTCCTCCGCCGCGTTTCCCTTACCAAACTGCCGGCTTCGCCGCCTTCTCCTCCACCGGCGACAACAACTTCTGCCACTTCTCGGGGGGAAAAAGAGAGAAAATGTAAAAATGAGAAAGAGAGAGAGAGAGGCGTGGGTGGGGGGAATGAGTGAGAGAGAGAGGTAGGGGAGAAATAAGGGATGTCAGGAGTAAATTGGTCCGAATTTATTCTTTTTGACTATAATTTGTACAAACTAAGTTGCATGACAAATATTACAATTTACCAAGTAATATGACTATATTATGTCTTCTATATATATATATCGAAGATGCCATCTCTACCCTTATTCATTTTCTTCCCCACGGCACTAAGACCATCTCCAACCACACACCAAAACATCAAATTTGGTGTGTGGTTTACTCCAATCATACATCAAAACATCAAAATAGTTACTGTAGCACACTTCAAAATTTTCAAACCACCAAATTTGGTGTGTCACTATTCACACACCAAATCACTATTCATCCATTAAATCATTTTATTTTATTTATTTTCATGTTTTAAAATATAATTATTTAATTTTTTTTATGTTTTAAATAATCTAATTATTATTTATGATATTAATTTTAATAAATATTAATCTAACTTAATATTTTATATGTTTTTGTTAATTCGTTTTTTTATTTAAAATTAATTTATAAATAATAATTACCATTAAAGAAATAATATTTTATATGTTTTTGTTAATTCGTTTTTTTATTTTAATTCGTTTAATTTGTGTTATTTCAATTGATGTAATTTTATTTAAATGTATTATTAATTAAAAAATTGTCGTTTTTATTTTTATCGGTTTTCATTAAATAAATTAATTACTGATTATTTATTATTATATTTAAAAATTATAATTATTGTTATTAATAAAAATAGTTAATAGTAAATAAAATATGTTATTTTAATGTGGGGTCCACAAATTTGGTGTTTTTTTGAAGTATGGTTGGAGTTGAGGGTTTTTTTTTTGGTGTTGGGTCCACCAAATTTGGTGTTTTGGTGTGTTTTTTTGGTGTGGAGGTTGGAAATGCCTAAGGCTCTTATATCACTTTGATCGGGGGTTTTATACACTTCTTTTCCGGATCGATGCGGCGTACAGGGGTCGACAGATGTGAATTGATGAGGTTAGAGATCGAGGAATTCCTGTTCTTACTCTCTGGTTTAGTTTTTTTTGATCTTCTATGGGTTATATGCGTTTGTTGTTACGATTTAATTTTGAAAATTAGGGTTTTGATTTTATGGATTTGTTGTTAATTTGTGCCCAATCGCCTCTTTCCTTGTTGCCTTTTTTTTTTCTTTTTTTTTTTTGAAAACTAGTATGTTCTTCACCTTCCGTTGCTGCGTTTTGATTTTTTTCTCCCAAATTAACTGTTTGTTTTATATCCTTTGCAATTTCACTTCTTCCATTTAAATCTATTTTCTTGAATTATTGATGATATATAAATAATATAATGTGAAATATCATGCAGGGAAAGGCATAGGAAGGCCGAGGAGGTATCAGAATTTACACCTATTTTTTTTTTCTATTTTATTCATCATTCTCCTTTTGTTTGATATATGATCATTCATAATTTCATCAGATTTTTGATATATTTTTTGATATTTTTAGGCAAAACTGAAAAGCAATTTACAGGGGTGAGTGAGGACTTATTTTTAGTATATATTAGTTGCTCTTCCCTAATTTTTCGTGTGCTTAGTTTGATTGATCATACATAAAAATACTATACTTCATATACAGGGAGAGCATCGAGCCTACAACTCCTAAAAAGAGATCAAAAGTTCCCGACAAAGAGTTGTCTCTGAAGCCTATACTCACTACGGGGGAAAGGCGTCAGACAAAGGAGATGGCAGAATTCGCATTATGCGATCACAACAAGAAGCATGTCAGATGTTCAATCCATATGTATATATATGCAATACTTCTCTTGTCTCTCTGATTACTCATAATTTCATATAATGTTTTGATATATATATTTTTGAGTTTTCCAGGGAACCAACTTGGAGTTTGTGAGGATTTTTCCCGACAAGGTAAGGGATTTTTTTGGCAGTGGTTATCAAATCGACTTATGTGAACGGCACTCAATGTGGAAGCATTTCAACTTTGAGGCTCGTCGGGTCAATAGTGACCCCAGTGACAATAATCCATTTATTTTGTTCGCGGAAGTGTATGAAGCTGAAAAGCATTATCTTAGTGCATTGTCGCTCGTGAAGCCTGAAGACGAACGTAAGGCTCTCCTATTTTATGATGCCGTTTTCCAATGTTTGTTATTCGTATATGAAATCAACATATAGTACGTATGTATGTGGTTTATTGATGAAACCAAAACCTCCTGAAGAATTCATGTGTTTACTGCAGAAATTCAAGTAAAACTACTGTGATTCTGTAATATGTTGTGAGATTGTACTATTAATGTTTGAAAGTCATTTACATTGTACCTATGATTCCCAAAGTTTGCTTTTCATTATGTCGTCATGGGTACTTAAAAATATAATTGTGCAGTAATATTTATATATGTTCTTGGTTAATCATTGCATTTTTTTTTTATTACAAATGTTTTGATCTCATGATGGTTTGTTGCAGCATATGGTTGCCTCAGTTGCTGGTCTTACATTGGTCATCCACGTTATGGATTTCGTGCTGGTTTTAAAACTTCGTACGCCCTTTCAGCTGTCCTCTATTTTTCTTTCTTTTATTATATATATATATATATATATATATATATATATATATATATATATATATATATATATGTGTGTGTGTGTGTAGTGTAAATAACTAGTATATCTGATACTTTCATGCAGAGTGGCCAGTCAGCCTAAACCTGAATCTTATAAAGTGTCCGAACATGATGCGTCCAGATTGTCGGAATTTGCGTTACGGGAATACAATGGGAAACATGTTCTTCTTTTTGTTTTTACCCTCGTCTACTTTTTTCTTTCTGCCTCAGGTCCATCATCATCATAATCTCTCCTATCTTTTTTCCTTAAAAAAAAAAAATTAATTCAGGGAACGAACTTGAAGTTTGAAAGGTCCCTGGGAAGGCATTACGTTTCAATGTGACGGTATTATAATGGACTTCAGTGAAAAGAATACAACTTGGGTGCATTTGAACTTTGAAGCAAGGGTCGGTCCCAGGGAAAAAGTACTTTGTTTGTTTGCTGAACTCTATTTAGGGGATGATGATGATGAGTATGTGCTTGCTACATTGTCAGCCGCGGAGATTTCTGATGAGTATGGAAACAGGATTACTCAGGTAGATTATTATTATTATTATCCTGTTATTATTACATAATAAGAATATTCAGAGAGGTAAATAATTACTAGCGTGCGCCGTATTATTGTCTTTTTATTATTTATTATTCTATTATGATTACATGTAATAATCTTCGCCGCATAGGTAAATAATTACTAGTGTGCGCCGTATTATTGTCTATTATTGTTCTCGACACTTTTTTAGTTTATAATATATATATAAATATTGTTTTGATACAGCGCACGAATGTGCCTTCTGCCCAGAAGATATGCGTCATCCGTGGCAGGGTTATCTTTTTGCGTTCAGCGAGCCGCCATGTACGACTCCACCGGACGTATCTGCAAAGGCTGAAGGAAGGCCATGGCACAATGATTATTACCCTTGATCCACAAACCATAGAAAACCTGTCAGTTAATCTGTTATTTTCGTTTTTTTTTTTTTCTCCTTAGTTCCTTTTGGCATGAATTTGCCCGTTTTTATATGAGAATTTTGTAAATTTGTGTCTGAACTCCACCACGAGAAACAAATTAGTACATGAGATGTGTATAAGTTATTTGGGCCCGTATGGTTTTTATAATGGGGAATGGATCCAAAAGGTGCAAAGCTAACAATTATTATTTTTTTCAAAACTCAATAACTTTAATTTTATTATCCAAAACCCAATTTTTCTTATATTCAAGACACGTACATAATATAATATTATTTTGAATATTCTATTTATACCCTTATTTTAAACTTAAAAATATAAGAGGATATTTTATACAAGTGGACTGTCGGCTGATACCTCAGCCGACCGACCACCACCAGTTGGCCAACCACCGGAAATTGGCCGACGACCACCAATCGCCACCTGTAGATCGCCGGCCGTCCACTGGCAGTCAGCGCCAGATTCTTTTTTTTTTTTTTTTCATATTTTTACAACGAGCAGTCGATAAAAATTACCAATTGATAATTCATATTTATGAGGGTATACTGGCCAACGTCGACCACTGTTCATGAACACCGGTTGACTGTTAAAAAATTATCAACTGATGATTCAGTTTACTGACAAGTATCCTAATTCCTAAATTGTCATATAATAATAATATACTGATGAGTATTTTGACAGTCGCCAACCACTTTCAATCACCATCGGCCGCACTTGATGATGTGGTGGGCGATGCGAAGGCACTTGAGGGCGACGATGCAGTTTCTCATGCGGCGGAGATGGTCCATGAGGGTGGAGATGATGGTGCCGGCGCCGATACTTGGAATTTCACTAGAAAAAGAAAAAAGAAAGAGAAAAAATAAAGAAGAAAATCTCATGAGACCATTTATCTGATCAATCAATGCACTCTTTGTAACAAAACAAAAAAAAAAAGAAAGAAAGAAAAGAGAGAAAGGGAGAGGCATGAAACGAGAGAGAGGGAGAAAAAAGGAAGGGGGGCGGTGAGTAGAGAGAGAAGAAAAAAGACATAGTGTTTTAGGATTGGCCTGGGTGCGTGTCCAATCGTGCGGCGCAGTGCAGCACAGCACCGTGCTGCACTGCAGAGGATCTCTATTCTTTAGGATTTGTGTAATAGGCATAGACTAAGGGCCTGTTTATTTTTTACTTAATCAGCTTAATACTTAATCAGCTTAATCGATCAGCTATATTTTGTTGTTTACTTTCTACTTAATGATCTTAATAATGTCTTTTTCATTAAGCAACTTTTGAGGTGTCCTTACCATTAAGAAAGAAATACTTTCCCAATATACCAAAATTACCCTCTTTAATAATAAAAGAATTGAGTATATATAGTATAAATTATCATATAATCTTAATTATAATTGAGTATATATAATATAAATTTAAAATATATATTAATATTATACATTTAAAATTCATAAAATATAAGCTATTTATTGATAAAAAAAATTAATATAACTATATATATTAAAATATAACTTAATATATTTATAAAAATATTGTCTGATTATTTAAATATACCTGAAAATTATAATATGATTTATGAATATAAATATATTAAAATATATATTATTTTATATTATATAAATTGATTTTTTTTATATTGACTATTAAAAAAATTAATATAACTATATATAATAAAATATAACTTAATATATTTATAAAAATATTGTATGATTATTTACATATACCTAAAAATTATAATATGATTTATGAATATATATTATAATATAAATTAAAATATATATTATGTTATATTATATAAATTGATTTTTTTATATTGACTATTAAAAAAATAATATAACTATATATTAAAATATAACTTAATATATTTATAAAACTATTGTCTAATTATTAAATATATCTAAAAATTATAATATAATTTATGAATATATATTATAATATAAATTAAAATATATATTATGTTATATTATTTAAATTGATTTTTTATATTGACTACTAAAAATTAATTTAACTATATATATTAAACTATAACTTAATGTATTTATAAAAATATTGTCTGATTATTTAAATATATTTGAAAATTATAATATAATTTATGAATATATATTATAATATAAATTAATATATATTATGTTATATTATTTAAATTGATTTTTTTTATATTGACTATTAAAAAATTAATATCACTATATATATATATATTAAAATATAACTTAATATATTTATAAAATATTGTCTGATTATTTAAATATACCTGAAAATTATAATATGATTTATGAATATATATATTATAATATAAATTAAATATGTCATATAATTTAAATTGATTATATAAACTAAAATGCTCAATTCGTCCTTTATCAAAAAGGACTTAATTCATATTGAGGGGTAAAATGGTCATTTCTGTCATTCAGATAGTTCATTCAGCAAAGAAAGAAACAACAGGATATTTTTTCAAATCAGACAGATTAATCCACTCAGACAGCTTAATCCATTCAGGTATTAATGAAAAAAAAGTAAACAACCCATAAGAGTATATTGAGTGGTTTGGGTAAAAAATGAGTTCCGTGGTATAAAATTAAAGTTTTTATTTTTTTGGGTAAACAAACCTATTTACTTTGTACTAATGGGTCATTATCCCTTTCATTAATCGAGAAGTAGAAAAACTAGGCTCTTCAAGTATCACTTCCTCTTCCCAATTACAATTTTTCTAAGTTGTTAAGATTGCAAATTTAGAATCTACTTTTCAATTTTATACTTAATATATCATTCAGGTTCCACTTTTTCTTAATTCCTGTTGCTACCCAAAATATTATCCGGAGATAGATATTGCTGGAATGGATGGGATAGCAAACAAATACAAGAGCACTTCCGTGAGAAAGATAAATAACACAAGATTTGCCGGGGTTGTTAGTCCCGGGCTTGAATGCTCTCGCGAGATATTATTAATACCAATATTCGGGGATACAAGTACTAATGTAAGAATACAATTACAATGAGTGTAAAGATTCTTGTTATCTTAGCTAGTGAGCGTGTAGATTGCCGGAAGAACCAGATTTGATGCTCTGTGAGTTCTTGTAACAAAGAAGATGAACAGTCGCGGCGGAGAGAGATCGACGGTCTCTCACGGCGAGTATTTAGCTGGATACTTGAGCTTCGGGGCTTATGAATCCCTTGGAATCTGTCTAGTGGAGACTTGCTGCTTCTGCCGATCGTGTTCTGGACGAGAGATTCGGAGTGAGAAGTCCTGAGATAGATTCCGATGAGATAGTCGAGAGCTTGATGATATGTATGTTCTACAGTATTTCCGTGAATGTATCGGAAGGTGAGAGAATGAGTTCTGAACGTAAGTCAAAATGAATTCGGAACCTTTTTTCAGTAGGAGGAGGTTCTCTATTTATAGGGCTTGGATACGCCGGGCGATCGCCTTTTCTGCATTATAATAATCGGGCGATCGTCTTTTAGCACATGGGTCTGTCCCCTCAAAGTCTGCAGGAGTTGCTGGCAGTCAACTGTTCGGTCCAATGGGGAGCTTACACGCGTCCTGAGTTGCTGTCACGGGTGGTTCCTACTGACAACTTTCGGCGCACGTGCCGGTAGGTGAGGTAGGTGACAGGCTGTGGTCAAAGGTCTTGTCTGTCAGCAAAAGATCTTGTCTGATAGCGAAGATCTTGTCAGCGCTTTTGGTGGATCTGCACGTGGGTACTGTTCTGAGATCCAATCCTCGATGACTTTGACGGGCGATCATCTCTGCTCGGGGCGTAGGTCGACTGTCCTTATCCGGACACTAGAGTCGATCGCCAGATGCCAAAAGGCGATCGCCTTGGGAGTCGATCGCTAGGTACCTGATGGTGGTCTGATATCTTCGATTAGGCGAGCTAGCCATAGTTTGACTGATGTTGACTTGGTCGCTCGGCCTTATAGCCGATCGCCTGTCTGGATGAATAAATCGTGACACAACAATTGCCCCCCAGCTCGCTCATACGTTGAAAAGGTGGGGTGAGGTGGCTCTCTTGGCGATCGCTGAACTTTTGACGAGCGACTTCGTGTTTAACTGAACTGGCGATCGTCTTTGAGCTGGTATACTCTGGGCTCGGACGACCTGGTTGGCCGCTAAACTGCGCGGGAAAAAGCAATGGGTGTGGAAAAGTCTCCGCGCACGTGTCGGGCTTCTATTGGAGGACGCCAACAGTCATTAATGACTCCTCGGCTGACGCGTCCTTGAAAAGACGCGTACGCGGGTCTCGAGGGGGTCAATTAATGCGTCGTTTTAGATCCGACCCCTGAGGTTTTCCCTTATTGCAAACGAGTCCCTGCCTTCTCCTATAAAGGGGTGCGGTGCTGCAGTTTCATACTCACGCGTACTTATTGGAGAAAGAAGGACTTGCTGTCGAATTTTCTGAAGATCTTAGTGCCGATCGTCGCTCGATTTCACTTTCGGGTAAGAAAAATCCTTTTCTCCTTTTGTATCTCTGAGAATGGCCTAACCTCATCATCACTTGGAGAGGGTACTGCCCGCCACGGACATCGATCGTCCGGAGAAACTTCTTCCGTCTTCCACTGAGACGGCTAATGGGTTATTCGGGCCGAATCGACTCGCCAAGTCGAGGCTTTATTCAATGAGGCCGATGTTGCTAAGGAGACGGCTGCTGAAGAAAGACGATCGCAGACGAGAGAGATCTCGCGATTAGGGCTTACCGGGAGCAACATAGCGCTTTCGGTCGGGCCTATAAGGCCTTTGTCAAATAATGGAGAAGTTGGCGGTCCTACTCCGAGATTCGATTTCCGGAGATACTCGGTCGCCTACCCCTATGTGCTTCCCAAACGGTCGCAGCACTGTCCGCGCATGATCGTTGTGGTCGCCACAAATACGAAGTTCGACGACCAGAAAGATCCGCCGTCTGGAGGACAAGATTCCATGTTCCTTCAGATGTGGACATGTTCGCGCCGGCGGAGAATGAACGAGCCGACCAGCCTCCGATGGGTATGGTCGCCGTGAATGAGGCGATTATGGAGGCCGGGCTGCGCTTCCCTCTATCCTTTGTTGTCTCCCATCTGTTGGCCGCTTGGAATGTGGCGCCACTTCAGCTGACGCCGAACACGTGACTCCAAATTAACTGCACTCTCACCCTTTTCGGCGGTCACCGCCTGTACCGCCTCCCATCGCCGTTGGAGATGAACCATTTGTTCAAACTGACGGCTCATAAAGGGTTGGTCGGAGGTTACCATATTCAGGGCCGATCTGGTCGGGTGATTCACGGAGTCCCGAATAAGATGCGGGGCGATCAGACGAAGTGGTTCTGGGTCGCCGGCAAGTGGAGGGCTTCTGCGAGCGACAATCCCTCGGGCGAGCTGGAGATCCCCACTGAGTTTCGGGAGAGGAATCCCGGTAAGAGTTTAGACTCTCCCTTCGTTTGGATGCGTTTTGGACTGATCTAATTTGATTTCGGTTTTGCAGGTTTTCACATTCCGGCGATCGAGGAGCTGCCTTTCGACTTTCTCGTTGTCTGGCAGCGGATAAGGAGCTTGTCGGACGACGACCTTGACGCCACTCGGATCAATAAGGAGAGTCGTTGGTTGTCGGCTCGACTATTCCGTTTCCCGAGACATCTCGCGGTGCCAGGTATGAGTTCCTGCGACCTTCACTTTCTAGGCGATCGCCTTACTTGAGGACAGTATCTGATTGTTGATCGATTGTCTTAACTGCAGAGGTTCGCTTTCCTCGCTTCTTGGAGCCTCCGACGGAGATCGCCATGTCGAACCCAGGAGTTCTAGGCCGTCTTCGCCATAAGAGGTCGTCTCGGGCCCCACCCGTTGCGTTGCCTATAGTTCCGGAGGCGGATCCTCGCGTGGAGCCGGTCGTGACTGAGGAGGAAGTTCCGGAGGAGGGGCTTCGAGCGACCGCAAGAGGCCGAGGCCTAAGAAACTTCTGCCTCGCCGGCCGATGAAGTGACGATCGCGCGCCTCCGATCACCATCATTGCTCGGAGAATGAGCCGCCTCTGCGGCTTTTATGCGGAGATGGCGATCGCGGATGCCGAGACCCTCGAGGGAAACCGTATTTCGGTCGGGATCCCGAGAAGGCCGAGAGGTAGATAGCATTTTTGTGTTGAAAATCGTGACTGCGTAGGAGTTGTATTAACTTAGTTGTTTTGATGCGTGGTCCGTCGCGCAGATCCGTCTTGCCCGCCGATGGTCGTGGATTTCCTAGCGAGCCGATCTCCTCGCCATTCCTGCGACATTCCTCCATACGTTAGCAAGGTCCGTTTCGCTCGCCAAGGCATGGACGACCGACTGGATGCGATCGCTCGTCGCCGATCGGAGTTCGATGCACGCCGTTCGCCCTTTCTCTTCGAGACGGCGACCATGGCCGCCTGTGCCGCTCGGGAGTTTGAGGCGGCCCTCCACTATTCGCCTGCAGCGGATCTCGAGGCGGCTCGGAAAGAGAACGCCGAGTTTGCCGATAAGATCGCGGCGATGGAGAAGGACTCTCTGGAGGCGACCAAGCGGGCGAGCCATGAGCTTGAGCCGAGAAGAAGGAAACCGAGCAATATCGTCTAGCGGTTGACCGATTTCGACCGAGATGCGTAACGCCGCCCAGCGCAGGAGGTTGTGAAGAGGAGGCCGATCGCTGAAGGTGACGAT